>PVIR01000747.1:0-153497 GCA_004026965.1 Petromus typicus | reverse complement strand
GGCAGTGCACAGAGCCACATAAATCCGCTGCCCAGAGAGCCCCACACTCACAACTGCTTTATGGCTATTTGCCTTAGGTTTCAGCCCCTTTCTCTGTAAACCAAAGAGGAGAGACTGTTTTCATTTTCAAGATATTTTGAGGTAAGTGCGTTATACCTGGAAATTTCAACAGGCTGCACAACAGGTAGGAAGAGGAGAAAATGTGTTCTCTGTCTTCTAACGGTGTCTCTGATGTTCTACTACAGCATAACCCACTTCATCCTTGAGAGTTTTCTCACCAGGACTTTAAGAATCATGGCTTAGAGCTTTAGCCTGGGTTTTAATGACTGGACATTAGAAAGTCTTCACCTGCCTTCTCCTTCTGGCTGGGATTTATAATAGCTTAGACTTCCTTCTCCATAAGGACTTTATTTTGGATTTCATAGGCTACCTCAGACCTGGCTTTTCAAGCAATTTCCTTGCCAGGTACAGAAACAATATCAACATCTTGATATGACTGTGCTAAGTGACACTGATGCACCGATGATACATCTTGGGACAAGTATTAGGGACAAAAGCGATCGATGTGGTTGGTGGCGGCTCAGATCCCTCCTAATGGAAAAGAGTCTTGGCACCAGGGACAGCAAACATGGGTGCAGAGCTGGGCACAAAGCCTGACACCCTGCTGGCGAGGAAGAATGGTAGAGGACTAGGGCCGCAAAAGCATGATACCCTGGGTGGCAAAGCCAGAGGTGGAGTGATGAGGAGTGTAAGACATTCTTCTTCTACCAGAAATGTTGGCCCAGAAACTCCCCCAGACTCAAGCTTGGAGCATTTGGGCCGGGCTTGTGCTCTACAACATAAGGAGGGTAAGGATCGTGGATGAGTAGAAACTGGCAGAACAGGCTAATCTGGTGACAAACTTCTTTTGAATTTATACTTAGACTCCACAAAGGTGTCTCTGGATAGTATTGTAGGTGGAATTTTTTAGTGCAACACGAGAAACTAAAGCTACACACATACACACACATATGTATCCACATGTACACTCACGAACACACATGTTCACATTTTTTCCCAAATGAGGTGTCTCTTCAGTCATTTAGTGTCTCTGTGTCTTATATTCTTTGCTCCTAAAGTGAAGGCAAGCATAGCAGGATCAAGGAGCTGCTGCAGCAGTTAGGCGAGGTGGTTTCTGAAAATGGGTGTGGTATGGCCTTGGAAATGAACTCAACCCACCATTGCCATCTTTCCTCATATAGTGAAGGTGAAGATTTCTGGGCAGAGGGGCAGGAAACTTAAGGGACAGAAAATGCCATCACAGACGTTGTGCCAGAGACACAGATGCTTTAGGGATAGCAAATTGGACATGACCAACAGAAGAGCAAAACACTGTAGGGCTCTGAGGCTAAGACAGACAGAAGGACATTCCAGGATGCTAGATGCCTCTGACATCTCACTGCCTTTAGATCAGATGCAGTCCTGTATTTCTTTTCAACTCTTCAAGCATTATGATAACTATCATTTATTCTTAGTAATCAGTGCAAATAAATTCTTGAGAGCTTTTTCTGGGCAAGCATGTTAATCTATCTTCATAACCACAAATGGGTCTTCTTTTTCTTATGGGCCAGATGAGGGAAACTTGAATTGCATCAAGTTTAAGCTCCAGGTCAGCATGGGTCAGGGTAGATGGGTGTGATATGGCCCTCAAAATCTCCAGAGTCCCTTGCTGTGGTCCTTACTTCTCTGCACTGTCTCCTGCAGAGGAGGAAAGTGGGAGTCTGTCTGTCTGTCTGTCTGTCTGTCTCTCCTTTCCATTCTGGGTTTAAGAGTAGTCATTTCAAGCTTCGAATACATCAAAACTAGATTGGAGTCTTATCACCATTTCTTCCTGTCTTGTGGCCCTTGGCAAAATTCTTCAATTTTCTGAGCCTTGGATTTATTTTTTAGCTGTAGAACAGAACAGGGCTGATGGCGACATTGCTATGGGTTTGCGCAGTGTTTGATCAAGGGCTGAGCCCTGCGCTAGTTGGATCAAGACTGTCAGAGGTGCTCTTCTGAGCGGAGAGACTTGTTAGAGGGGGAAGCAGTTCCTGTAAGGGAGCATCATGCTCTATGTCAGGAGGTGTCGTATCACGTGATGCCTGTATATGAAATGAGCAGACCTGCTTCCCAGCCACGCTTGCTCCCCTTCCTACTATCCTGTTGATAAGCACCGGCCCAGAGGAGGCCTGCGGGGTCACGCTCAGAGCACTGAGGTTTGTCTCCCTGCCTGCTTCTAACTGCCCATCAGCTGCCAACACATCTTGAATTGATTTAGAGCCCTGGCCTGAACTTGTGCTCTCCCCCTACCCCGCGTCTCCACTTTCCCCGGGGCTTTCCGTGCAGGCTCATTGGACTGGAAGTTTTAATAAATCTGCAGCAGAGTCCAACATTGAGGACTTTGTGCTCCACACCTCTGACTACTGACGTCCTGTGGCGTGTGCATCTTATTCCCACCCAGACCCTGTAGACCTTTCGGGGCAGGACTTATTTTGGAGTTGTGACTGTGCTTTATGTTTCTCTGTTTCAATTTTATAACTTATGTTATAAAATTCAGTTTTATGTTTCAGTTTTATCACACTATGGAGAAAGTCCCCAGGCTGGATCTTAAAGCAGCACCTTCATCTGACACTGGACGTCAGGGATGAGGCTTATAAATCGCTCAGAAACTAGGAGTATGGGTAACTCTGGTAGGATTTTGTTCCAACCCAACAGGTGTTTATGGAAAAATCTCAGCATCCAACTCCCAGATAAAGTGAATGAAGGGAAAAAAAGACACAGACTGCTTTCAGGCATCTCTAGCCTGGAGTGAAGATAGGAACTGAGTAGGAAATTTCATCCAAATATCCTAAGGGCTCCATCCATCCTCCCATCTACCCAACTACCCACCCGTCCACCCATCCACCCATCCAATTCAAATGTTGAGAATGTCCTAAGTGTCCATTATTAGAGATGAAATAGTAAGCAAAATGAAAAAAAAATTTTTTTGAGACAAAGTCTCACATGGTAGTTTAGGCTGGCCCTGAACTCACTATGAAGTCAGCCTAGCCTCAAACTCAAAAAAATCCTCCTGCTCTGCCTCCCAAGTGTTGGGATTACAGGCATGAGCCACCATGCCTGGCACTGTGATATGTGGTTACCGGGGATCAAACTCGGGACCTTGCACTTGTGAAGCAGTTGCAGGAACTACTGAGCTAAATCTTCAGCCCTGAAAAGTGTTTTAAAAATGCTCAATAACGATACCTGTGACAAACAAAGCACAGCAAAATAAAGTGTTACAGAAGAAGAGATGTGTGAGGGTAGTTGTGTGTCCATGGGTAGGCATGCATCTGTGTGTGGTCATGTATACGGGTGTGTGTACACAGGGGCGTATGTTGTGAAGATGGTGGATGTATGCTTATCAATAAGAGTGAATGTGGACAGGAGATTTTTTAATGGAGGGCATGGAAGATCACTCTAAGAAGGAGATGTTTCACAAAGACCCAGAGAAATGAGGTAACAAGTCATGAGAATATCTGGGAGGGAAGGGACCCAGCTAGAGAAGACAGCAACTCAAAACCAGGAGAAAAAAATCCCTGGTTTTCCAGGACAACTGCAGCAGAAAAAGATCACTTAAGTCGGTGTAGATGGGAACTAGAATTTTGCAGCAAATGTGGTGAAACAAAAAGTGTGCATGAAACTAAAATGACTAAGTCATGACAGAGTGTTCACTTTATGTTCCACAAAATGCAGTCCACTCTTTTTCTTTACATGGAAACACTTTAAGAAATTGTGCCTCAAATGGAAATTGTGTCACAACACAGGGATATTTTAGTCATTCCCTACAGAAGACAGTACAAAACTATTTACACCACGTTTACATTGTCTCGGGAATTATAAGTAATCTAGAGATTATTTAACATATACTGGAGGATTTCATAGGTTCTACGAGAACACTGAGCCATTTTGTACAAAGGACATGAACATTCTCTGATTTTGGCAACTGTGCAGCTATGTGCAATATCTGAAGAGTGACATGGGGTTGGAACGTACTGTGTGTGTTAGTGAGCTTTGTGTCTCTGTGGCAAAACGCTGGCAGTGAACAATTTAAAATAAGACAAGAGCAAGATCAAGGTGGATGTGGGGGTACATGTCTGTAATCCCAGCATCAGGAGTCCACAAAACTGACCTAGATTAAATAATTAGTCAGTGCTGACCTCCACAGTGAAAAGCAAAAAGGGAGGAAAGATTTACTTGGCTTACGGTTTTAGAGGCTTAGTCCATGGTCTCTTGGCCCTTTGTGTTTGGGCTTATGGCACGTTCCCATCACAGGGGACACACAGGAACTTAGTTAGCCACTCACTTCGTGATGGCCAGGGAGCAAATAAGGGAGGTTGGGACCCAACATTTCCTTCAAGGACATGCCTCAAATGAGCTCATTTCCTCTGATAAGGCCACACTCTCTAATGGTTGCACTATCTCCCAATTACACCACTGATTGAGAACCTAGCTTTTAGCCTATGGTACTTGGAGACATTTATGATTCAAGCCATAGCAGTGCAGCTGCTTTCTGCCGGTGACATCTGACTCCACAGCGCATCCCGGACCTTTTGGAAGAGCCCCATGGATTTTACATGTATTTGTTACATATATTTATTTTATGTCACTATTTTCACAAGCTGCATGTATATCGCCACTGTTTAAATTCACTCTTTTTGAAAGATCTTTTCACCCATTGTAAACAGCTTTAACTCCATGATGATCTCACTTTTCCAAGCTTTGCTGGGTATGTGGAGCATTTAGCCACCACCACTCTTTGATTTCATGCAGTTTGTGTCCTCATTGCATTGACCGCTGGTGACAACACAGGGAGCCAGCAGAGACAGCAAGAGTATTGTAATGAGGAAGCTTGTGTTACACGAGAAGCCAGAACTCGGTGCTTCTGAACAGTCTGTTCAACAGTTCTATGTGATCACAATATAGAAACTAACAGGATAAAGTCCCTAATCTTATGGCAGTGAAGAGATAGTTCAATAGTGCCTATTTCCATGTTGCAGTGGCCTGTGTTTTCTTCCACAAGCTCCATACTGATAGGACCTTGGGAAAAGAGCTTGTATAAGAGAAGCCTCCTACATAACAATGAGAGCTCAGAAGAAACTCTCTGGGAGGCTGAGGCAAGAGGGTGGCAAAGTTGAGCCCAGTCTGGGCAGCTTAGTAACTTAATGAGACAATGTCTTAATATAAAAATAGGATGGTGATGTACCTTAATGAAGAAGCCCTAGATTTAATCCTGCACAAAGAAGGGAAGGAAAGAGGTGGGAGGAGAGGAGAGGAAAGAGGGAAGGAGGATGGCATCTATCCTCTTTCTTTTTATCTGTTCTTAATAATATAGTCTAATCATATAAGCACAAAAATTAACTGACATCCCATTCCTTATCAGTCTCCGAGTATGTATTCCCTACCCACTCTATGAAATAAATGTTATTACTTATTACTTTTACAGATTAAAAAACTGAAGGGCTAAGCCAGGGCTGGTGGCTCAGGCCTGTAACCCTAGCACTTGGGAGGCAGAGGCAGGAAAATCTCTGAGATTTCAAAGCCAGCCTGGGCTACATAGTGAGTTTAGGGCTAGCCTGAACTAAAAAAGGAGGCCTTGTCTCAAAAACGAAACAAAATGGAAAGGCTGAAATTTGAAATTGCTGTTCAAATTATGGTGTCAAACTTGAACTCATACCCTCTGGTTTCAAGGTTCCCCCAGGCTTTCTCTGTTATTTTCTTCTCATGAATATTGTGCTTGTTCGTGGCCCATAAAAATATGATGGAAGGGCTGTTGAAGGGCAGAAAGCTTTGATCACAAGACTAGATCATGAAAGGCCTCGTGAGTTCTACACTGATGGCTTGAACAACTTGCTCTAGAGGCAGCTAACAGCCATGCTGTGCATTTACTCGGGCAGTTCTGTGGAGACATATATGTCTGTGGAGGAATCGAGGCCTTCTGCCAAGAACCATGTGAATCAGTTTCCTTGAACTGGATCCTCCACCCCCTCCAAGCTTGTGCATCAGACCATAGCCTTGTGAGATACTCCCCCCACACACACAAAACCATGGCTACCCAGCCAAATTACCTACAAATTCCCGACCTATAGAAACGAGCAAAAATAATAAATACTTATGGTTAAGTCACTAAGCTTTGCAGTAATTTTTGATGGAATGGATAATTACATACTAGTTCTAGATGAAGCTCAAGAAAACCATATCTATTGTGTTTCTCTTTAGCATGATTTGGCCCTTTGCTGACAAGAGAGCATTCTAAAATACTTATAATCCAACCCTAGAAGCTGGGTCATCCCCTTCCATGTTGGATCTGATGGTAGGACTCGGCGCTTGGTTGAGTTTGAGTACACAAGTGTAGCGCCAGGTGCAAAAGAGAACTAAAATCTCTTGGCATTTGATATTTGTAGCTTTCTTAGTGATTCCAGGGTAAATGAGAGGAACAAGAAAAAGTGAGAAAGAGACCAAGAAGGTGCAAGGAGCAGAAGGAAAGCTGCCTTTCGGCCAGATTTTGGGGAGGTTTCCTGACTCAGGACAGTCATGCTCAGTAGAGCACCGATCGGTACCAGAGCATCAATCTTTTCTGTGCTGATGGAGGATTGGTCAATGGCAGCAATAGCGACTCGGAAACTAGAAGCACGTAGTACCTGAAACTAGTGGAGGAATCTGGACATCCACAGGTTGTGGGATTAGGGGAAGTCTGGAAGCCTGGTATCCTGGGCTTCTAAGGAACTGCATGGGCCAAACTCAGAGCTTCCTCCTTTGTACTAAAAACTGAGCCAGGGACAGCCCCCAAATATCATGCCTTTCTAGGGACTGCACTATGGTTAGAAAGTAACTAGGACACCAGGAAATCTGCTGTTGGGAGGTCTCACAAAATGAGTTTGTTCTCATGAGAGGAGCCTGATCTTCTTCACAAAGTCAAGGCTGGTCCTTCCTCTCTCTCTGGTTTCTTGTCTCATCATGTGAGTGTGCTCTCTCCTCCCATTGCATGACCCAATCTATCATGCAACACAGCTAGCCAAGTGGTCCCTCATCAGGGGCCTAACAGATGGCATTGTCTGGACCTTGAACTTTCAGTCTCCCAAAATGCAAGGTGAGTTAGAGAAATCTCTTTCTTTATAAACTATTCAGCCTCAAGTGTTTTATTACAGCAACAGAAAGTGAATTGATACAAATATTATTTCCCATTAATTTTTCTCTGACCCAATTTGCTCTTTTTCTTTTTATTAGGCAATTACTTTTCTTTCTAAGGAGATATGGGTCTATATTATGTCACCCAAACAGAACTGAGGAGGGGCTGAATTTGGGACTTTAGTCCAGTAATTCATAGCTTTCTTCATGCAGGGGAAAAATCAAATAACTGAAGATCAAGCTGTGCTCTGTCTTCCCCTGTTTTGCAACATCTTTCCTCTTAGCTCAGCTCTGGATTGCCTAGTAAAGACACCAGTCATTGTGGCTGCCTCCTGGGTCTGTTTAACATCAGACCATGGAGGTGAATAAAACTCACAAAAGTTTATGGTGTGTAAATCACAGTTATGTTCCACCCTGGGCCTCAGTGCAGAAAGAACTGGCTGCCTCTTGAGAGTTGTAAGTGGAAACAGCTTCTCTGCTGCATCACGAGAGTCTGAGATACTGTAGTAGATGCTTGGATGGGGCTTCTCAGTTGCTGTTAGGGCTTCTGTAAGAAATAGGCCCAAGGATCTCCCACCTGGGACCCTGTGCAGCTCTATCATAATAGGATGGCAGAAGTCAAACTCAGGCTTCCACAGGGACAGCGGCCTTCCTCTGTGCCATCTCGGTCATAGTACCCTCTATCTCCACCTATGTCTTTACGTCCCTATGTTTTGCATAATCACTTCTCACAGTTGAGATGGTGAGATCCTCGCTTCCTCGTCCATTCTGCAAGTTCTTGCCCAGCATTCTCCAAGTAGGTACACCGACCCCTGCATATGTCTGCTGATGATCTGCAGCCTTGCTCCTTCTGGCATTGTGTCCTCTTCTTGTTTTTGTTTATTTTTTATCTGTTTATGTATCACTCCCACAGACGGTAAGTGCTGGAGGTCATAGTATAGTATACTCATCACAGGGACCGTTTGATGTATGACGATGACAATGAGCTAGGGTGGTTTTCTAGATCAGGCTTTGTAAACTCATGATACAAGTATCACTCTGGCCTATGCTAATTTACTAATGAGAAAAATGAAGTTCAGAAAAGACCAGTGAATGGGCAAGGTCTCATGAGGAGCAGGAGTCGAGGCCCAAACTTCTGTCTATGGAATTGAAATACTTCACCCTTCCTGGCACTGCGTTGGTGCCAGGAAGGGGCGTAAACCAGAATTTGCAGAGATTTCAAGGTTGCCTCTTCCTCACCCTGGCAAGCCTGTAACCAAAGTAACCATAGAAACTGAAAGAGTTAAGGGATATTTTGGGAGTTCTCCAACAGGGACCAGGCAGTGTTCTCTTGATAAGAGGTTTTTTTTTTTTTTTTGAAAAGCATAAGCCAAAAACAGAATATTGCAAATGATTGAGAGAAAAGAATATGGTCAGAATTTTTCTTAAAAAGAGCTGTAAAAAAATAATTCTTTCCCAATGAAAGAATAATTTCATTATTATTGAATAATGATGAATAATTCTTTCCCAGTGATTAATCCCAATGATTAAATTCCAAAACAAAAATCCCCTTTGTCTATCTTCACTGGCAAACACTGCTGAGAGTTGCTATTCAATTCAAAAGGCAAATCTCCTAAAAACATTCAAAACAGTGAGATTCTCAGGGGAAGTGTCAGGTACATATGAAGACCATTAAGGGGAAAAGAAGAATAATTAGGCATGCAGGCTTTGTGATGTTTGTGCTAGTTTAAACTTAGAATCCCAAAGAAAATAGAATTCTAGTGACAAAGGACTCTGGCCACTCAGCTTCAGAGTTTGCTTTCATGTCAGAAATCTTACTCTTAAAACAAGATACATAAGGCTGATCATCTGAGAAGGGATGTTTATTTTGCTTCTCTCAAAAGAGACATAACGCTGTGACCCAATGTGGTAGATGATTTTGATCGCAGTAGATTTCGATCGTGGTAGATTTCACTGAGGTATAAATCCTGCATCTATAATGTCCACAAACGGCTGTGAGTGGAGGTAGTTGCACCCTTGGGGCTGTACACACAGTTATTGAAAAGATCAAGTCAGGTCTCTATCTGTTGACCTCAGGGAACCTTCAACTGCATTACAGCTACAAGAATTGAGATGCAGCACTGTGCATGCAGCAAGTTTATTTTTGAAAACTGAGCAGGGCAAGGGCCCTGTATGTATTTTAGCGTATTTGCAGACTCTTTGGAAAATACAGGGAAGGGTCTTTGCAAGGGAGCTGCCTGGAAATACTCATAGTGGATTTCTTAACTTTTATACACTTAAGAAAATGATTCCACTTGTTGCATCAAATAAGCACCTATTGCATTTATAAATACATATGTTTTCGTATTGAGGATGGAACCCAGGGCCTTTGCACTCAGCTACATTCCCACCTCTCTTAAAAAGTTTTACTCTGAGATAGACTCTCATTAAGTCACTAAGTTGCCTGAGCTGGGCTTGATCTTGTAATCCTCAGTCTCCGGGAGTGCTGGGATTACAAGTGTATAACATCAGACCCAGCTAAAAATGAAATATAATTCAAGAAAACCACCTCTATTTAGATTTTCACTGGAGTGTAACTTTTCCTGCCATTCATTCCCAAAAAATTGCACCTGGCACACTGAAAAAAGAGTTGCTCATAAAGATAGGCTTCCCATATTTTTTTTCCCTTATTGTTTGCCTTTCTGCATTGAAATATCAGCCCCAGGAGGGTGGAAACCTGGACTATCGTCAAACCTGAGACATTGGTAAGAGAATCTAGCAAAGGATAGAGGCTCAACACATTTATGTTTATCTATTTTTGTTTTATAGAGGTGAAGTGCCTTTCCTCAGTCATAACCATTGTTTGTGAAAAAATTTAAAATTCACCTTTCATGACAAAGTGATCATTTATTAATGTGACCAATAAATATTTATTTCATACCTACATGGCCAGACTGTCCTAGGCTGCAAAAGTACAAAAATCAGCCATAATGAGATGGATAAGATCTTGTGGACTTTCTGGTCTATTTGTGGGAAGAGAACTGAAAGAAATATGTTTTAAAATAATTTCTGTATTAAACATACCTAGGACTCAGCAGAAACTAATTTGTATGTATGCTCCAGGAAATACTGGCTTCTAGAGGTAAGGCTCGGAATGATTGGACTTATTGACTGGAACTCAACATTCTTACCCCGAGTTGCTTCAAGATCTATACCCACTATTGCAGGACACTGTCCCATCTTGACTGGTTCTCTCCCTTGAATGACCTGCCTTTAAATTATTTTCCCCAAGATTCCAAACCCTACCAATACCTTTCTCTAAATACGCATTTTTAGATACTACTCAGCCTCTTAATGTCTACATTTTCTTATTTCAGAACTTCTGATTCATTTAGCTTCTCTTGACTAACAAGTTTTCCAGTAGTCTTTTGGGGCTTCCACAGTTGACAGGGAAATAGAAAACATGCTTTAAATAGGCAAACAGATGAATAAGATCCTATCAGAATGACTCCAGCTTATGCAGAAGGGTTAGGTGTTAGACAATGATGTGGCTTTGGGAGAAATAAGAGTAGTCAGAGAAAATGGGCTGGAAGCTGAGATTTGAGGGAGGAGAAGGTAGAATTCTTGAATAACTCAGGAGATGAGAATTCCTGGCAGAGAGAAGAGCTTGGTCGCCAGGGCTGGACAGCAGGGCACACTCGAGAATATCAAGCCAAGAGCCAGGGGCAGGCTGGTGGCAACAAGATGCCGTAAGGTCTCTCTGGCCACAGAGTTTGGGTTTCATTCTGTGAATCTGGGAAGCCACTGGGTGCTTGGAGCAGAGAGTAACTGTCAAGGAGTAACTTAATAATCACCCAAAATATGACTCTCAAACCCCTTGTGAGCTCATGCCAAAATGTCCTTGGCTGTTCTTTCCAAGGTATTTATTGTTACCTACACATTATATGTTTCACTTACTTCTTTACCTGTTTATTTATTGCCTTTCTGTAGCTCAATTTCTAGTGCCCAAATGAGTATAAATTTCTCTTAGTCTGTCAGTCAAACTCACAAGCTCAGCATATCTCCAGCAGGCACTGACTTATTTGTCAGTTTTATCTGATCACAGAAATCACCCCGGACCATTCATTCAAAAAGATGTTCTCCGGCCTTTGTGGCCAAGTTTGACCGTATGGCTGGAAAGGGAGGTGGTAGTAGACTGAACTCAGGGCCTTTGCACTTAGCTACAACTTCAGCCCTGTTTAATCTTTAATGTCCTTCTGCAACTTCTCACCTTCCCCTGCTGCTCGCTCCTTAGCCTCAGTCCCTCTATCCTTGTCCCTTCATTCCTCCTCCATTCAAGATGCCAACACTGTCTTTTTAAAGTGCATTAACCCCTCCGTGCCCCCAGTCCTCTGACATGTCCAGTGGGTCCTTCCTGAGACCACCAGTCCCTTAAGGGAAATGGTGGAAATATCAGGGATTCAGGCCCACAGCACTCCCACTGTAAAGTTATGTGAACTTGAGGCAGACTCCAGTCTGGTGACCAGTGAACCCTGTGGCTCGCCGGCCACCCTGTGAACTGGCTGACTCCGGCCAAAGAGGTCTGTGCACCCCAGAAACGAGGTGACACCAGGGAGGCTGTGCTGACGGGCGGAGCTGGAGGACGGGAGACTGCGCAGGACGGCCCTTTGGTGTCTAGTGTGCGCCTGTCTTCCAGCATGATCATCCCTCTAGCACTCTCCAAGGCGCCTGGGGCCATATGATTTGCTCAGAGGCACTGTGCACATGGCGGCCTGTGAGAGGGAGGCTTGCCCGGGCTGACACTGTCTGGAAAGAAACAAAAAATCCCCCTTCGAATGAAGGCCAGCCCTTGGCTTCAGTTACCGCGCAGGGACAGCAGGAAGACGCGTCTGCAAGCGCAGCAGTCTGCCTCAGGGAGGGTGTATTTCCACGCCATTTAAACGGGCAATTACTGAATTCACCACTCTTCGTTTCAACAACGAGACCTCGATAATTAAGTGGTTACAACCATCTCCCTGATGGAATAATATTTATCTTTACAATGCAGAAAACATGGGATAATGTGTCGAGTAAGGCTGCAGGCTCCTCCTCCCCTAGGAAGCAGGTCCACCCCAACCCCGCGCGCCTTCCTTCTTGGCTTGAGGGGCGGGGGGGCGGAGGAGTCCGAGCCGCCTTCAAGGCGCGATGCTTAGCCGGCTCCAGCTCGCCCCCGCGCGGCCGCCGCAGGGATACTCACCCTCTGCGGAGAAAATCTGGTTTTGATTCATTCCATTAAACCCAGGTCTTAGCGAGTCTAGGTGGAAGTGAGGCTTGATCCTGAGCCCTTCAGGGGCTATAAATAAGAACTTTTAGGCACGTGAGGTAGGGTTGGGGGCACGTGGAGACAGATAAATACAAAGTTGAGGTTAAGAGTTAAAATCGGAGCCAGACTGTCTCCCATGTCTCTCCTGCTACTTCTAGGGAACCAAATGACATTGGGCCAGTCATTAAACTTCACAAATAACGGGTTGACCAGCTTGAGCTACGAGGCTGCGAGAGACGATATTCAGTGGTGTCTCTGCTTTTCACAGTATTTGAGACATATAGTATATTTAAAAAAAGAAGGACCTCGTTAATATCATAATTACCATCTCAGAGGTGTGTCTCTGTATATTTTTGAAAATTCCAGAATAGAATTCCCTTCATTTTCTCTATGCTTCGTAACTAGTACGAAACTTAACATTTCTATAAAGATAAGGTGAAGAGAAGAAGACGATGTTATCACACATGCCTACAAATAAATCACTTTCAGCTGGCCAGGCACTTATTTCCCTCCTTGACCCAAACCAGATGATGGGAATTGAGGATACATGACATCGCATAATTCACATTTAGGTTCATAATGCAAAACAAAAATGAAACAATACTAACCATGTGCATTTCCTGTTTATCTGCTGGTGTGGACTGTGAGAGAGGCTTGCCTCATATCGACGGTGGGGGGCTTAGAAAACCTGGGAAAACATCACCTCCTTTGGATTACAAAGGGCGGTGAAAAGATGTCAATAAATGAATAGTTGTCTGCTTTGCCCATAATGTCCATCGATATTGGACATGGTCCTCTACCTTAGTGCTCTGGGCCTTTAAGACCTGATAATTCTTAACTGTTCCACAGGCATCTGTAGGGTCTACTGGCCAGAAGCCAGTAGCAACCCCCACCCCAATATCTACAGACATTGACAAATGTCCTCTGGGGTGGGGAGAAGTCACCCCCAGTTGAGAACCCCTGATAAAGAGGGTGGGTTTTTTGTGAGATCAGCTAGTTACAGCCAACAAAAGGGACAGTTCAGCTTGCATAATTGTAAGGCGGTGGTTCTGGAATGCTAGTACACCCCTCCTCCCACCAAAGCAGCCCTGGCTATGATGTGGGAAAGGTCCTCAGGACCCCTACAGAGTTGGAATTTGAAGCAAAGAAAGTGGGAACTGAAAGTTCTTCCCAGGATCCACAATTCTGCTGCCTGCAGAAGACCTGTGACAATCCTCAGAATCTTATTAGAACATGGTTAGTTTATAAAAGACACCTATTGTACTCATTGTAAAAAGAACATAATAATATTAAAGATAAATTAGGTGTTTTTTTTAAAAGTGCCACAAAAAATGTCATATCCTGGCACACTCCAGCTTTTCTTTTTTTCTTTTTTTTCAGGATTCTTGTGGATCTGATAACTTATGGGTTGGTGAACTATAGTTTGCGTATCAAATCTGACTGGCTGTCAGTTTTTATAAATAAAGTTTTATTGGCACACGGCCACATCAATTTATTTACATTATTATTTGTGGCTGTTTTTGCTATACAGCAGTGACAGGAAGATGGTACAATGTGTCAAGCCTAAAATATCGAATAGTCAATATCAAGTCCTTTATTAAAAAAGTTTGCCCACCTCATTCCATGCACATATTGTCCACTGAATTTTAATTTTATTATCCAATTTTGATACGATGTATAACAGATTTAATATAATTTAGAAGTAGATTGTGGGACTTTCCTGACAGTAAAATTTCTTTGCACCTATGGCCTCACAGTGTTTGCCGTGGCTTTAGAAAAGAGGATAAAGAGGACACTAAGGCAAAGAAGAGCTTGGGGAATGGCCCCAGAGTCATACTCAGTAAGAATCGAAGCTGAGACTTAGGACTACCCCGCCTTCCACGATCACTCCTCATGTACCTACCTATCCCAAACCGAAACTTTGTTGTGTGTATGCTACAATAGCAGCTTCTCTTATTGATCATTTTTCTTGTAACTTGGTCTTTCTAGACATTCAGTTCCTCAGGGACCAACAAAAATAAAACCTGATTTTTCATGTGTTTGATTGCATGAATTCCTAGCATAGTGGCCTAATTTGAAAATTTCTCCAACTCAAGGTGACTTGGTTACTTTCCTTTCTAGTAAACCAAGATGGATGCTTTCCTCACTTACCTTCCATAAGTATGAATTCTGAGTAAGTCACATGAATTCAGGAGGAAAAACCAGACTTTCAGCTTCTGAACGCAAGATGGGAGATACCACACTTGCATAGCAGAGTTGCTGGTGAAATGATATGTTTTGCTCTGGAAACAAAATCATCCCAGATGGGATCTAAATCTTTAAAATGATGTTGAAGTAGTAGATGGCAAAGAGAAAAAGATTTTGTGAACAAATAAACTTGGGGAACTGGGACTGGGGATTTAGCTTAGTGGTGCCACTGTCTGCCTCGCAAGGGCAAGGTCATGAGTTTGATTCCTGGTTTTACACACACACACACACACACACACACACACACACACACACTCGGGAAACTGATTTATTCAAAAAAAATTTTTTTAAAGTTTTCTGTTTAGGACTTCTCAGAGAACTTGATGTGCAGATGGCAGTGCCCTCCAAAGGACGCAGAGGAGCGTCGGACCTTCTAACTTCTCTGGATGGTGGCACCCTTGATCCCCAGAGCACCTGCGACGATCCCTCTGCAGAAACCTTTCAGGTCAGAACCACATAGTGATGTTGGAAAGCAGAAGTCATTGACTCACTTTGCAGACAGACTCAGAGTGCTCAGCAGTCAGGACAGCTGTGGTGTCCTGAGGTCAGCTGTGGTCCCTGCGCTCTCAGCCTGCAGTCTCAGCTGCCGTACCGTCCCAGCATCTCCCTTGTTAATTACAAATTCAGCTTTGGAAGGACCAAGAGGTAAAAAATTTTAGTTCTGTGATGATTTGAAAGTTTTCCCCAACAGTTTATGGGTTGGAAACTTAATCCCCGAAGTCATGTTGATAAGAATGGGGTCCTGTGATGGCCTTAGTGGCTTTATAAGAGGACCAGAGACTTAGGTTGGCACGTTTGCTCTGTCTCCCCATATGATGCCTTCTACCCTTGGTGGCCCCATCAGATGTCAGTGTCATGTCCTTGAGCTCCCTGTCCCTCAGAGCTGTCAGTCAAATACATATCTGTTCTTTATAAATTATATGATCTTGGGCCAGGGAGTTAGCTCAGTGGTTCCAGCGCCTGTCTTGCAAATGCAAGGACCTGAGTTCGATCCCCGGTAACCACATACCATACTGGGCATGGAGACTCATGCCCAGCAGCAACCAGTACCACATACCACAGTGCCGGGTGTGGTGGCTCACGTCTGTAATACCAGCACTAGGGAGGCAGAGGCAGGAGGATTGCTGTGATGTGAGTTGGAGGCTGAGCTCAGGGCTAGCCTGAACCACAAAGCGAGACCCTGTCTCAAAAACTTTAAAAATAAATAAATAAATAAAAATAAAAATAAATTATATGCTCTCAAGTACTCACTTATAGCATTCACAAACAGATGAATACAAATTTTCTCACTGAATTCTTCAGATGCTTTTGTCTAAGTGAGGGACATACTTTGTGGCTTTGGAATTTTAACATAGATTGGATTGATTAGAAAGTGGTGGTTGTCCTTCAGAACACTGAAGTGGCTGGTTTTTCAAACATAGATTCGCTCTGGTGATTTGCACTTTCTGTTCTAAATCTTGGAATTAGATCTTTCTGTTCATCCCCTTGCATGGGAACACAGAGAGGGAACCATTACTGAAATCTCACAAGTTTCCTCTCCCAATCTTTTCCTAAAAGCATCTCCCAAGGGAAATATCTTTGACCTATTTATTACTTAGGACTTTTGGACAAAAATTCCACTTGAACTGTGTTCAGTTTTACTTCTTTATAAGACTTTACTTGCACATGAACCTGAAGAACAGGACCTGACAAGAGCAGCTCCTCTCCTGAGCACAGGAACAGCCAGAACCAGGACACAGAATGTTCCGGAAGATTTCCATTTCATTTCTTAGCTTTTTCTATACATAGTTTTATTTTCTGTTACTATAGTCTCTCTCTCAAGGTACGTGGTGACATGGTCTGAGTTTCTTACTGCCAGTATTTCAGCCAACAGAAGGTGCATAACTTGAGTGATGACAGATCTCAAGGTCAAGTTCCAGGGATTGATCCGGTTGGGTCAGTTGCCCACTGTAAAAAATCTATCAGCTATGGCCAGGGTGGAAGAGTCAAAGTATTGATAGGAGACTCTCAAGTTAGCCACGAGAGAGAGGAAATTTCTGGAAAGACTGACAGCCCCCATGCTACATAGCCATGGGAGCAAATGACGGCCAGATGGGTCTCTCCATCAAATGCTAAGCCTGGTTTATATTTTACCTATGAAAGTTAATCACAGAGGACAATAAATTCTTGTTTCACTGAAGTTAAAAATTGTCTCTCTCATAAAAAAGCCAGTAAAGGGTGGTGTTTAAGTGGGGCTAATAATAGTGTCACCTCATAGAACTCTCCGAGGATTGAATGATACAATGCAGGTAGAGTGTAGAGCTCCCATGAGCTCTCAATCAGTATGAACTGGCTGGTATTATGAACACGGAGATCTGAGGACATTCACGGGAAGCTGTTAGCCTTGGGTTCTCTCTCTTTGGCCTCATGGCTCTGGAAACTCACAGAGAAACCAGCATCTATGTTGGGAGTTTGGCACCTCTTTGGGGCACCAATGTCTGAGTGTGCGTGAACATTGGGGGTCAAAAAAGTGGAGCCCAGCAGTGTGTGTCCTATGCAGATCCAATTTTCTGACCTTCCTCTAAAGCCTCCTTCCCACACTGACATTAAAGTGAATTTGTTTCCTGAGACAACCTCATTTCCTCAGCAAAGGTCTAATTTTCTCAGGAAGTGGTTCATTTTGTCCAACCCCAAAATGATTTCAGCTGTCTCAGGGAATACAGGCTCCCAGTTCTCAGCTCCAGTGTCGACCTCTCTTGAGACTTCCTGGAAATGTAGACGGACAGCTTCACAGGTCATCTCCATCCTGTCCCAGGCTTCCCTAGTTCATAAGTGGCATGTGGATATGAGACTGGCTGTGCCCTGGGGCAACACCGTGCATATCCGAAACCACTGGTTTCCCAAGGAGGAATGTGTAGGGGAGGCATATGGTTTTTATAACTGACAAGACATTCAGATTCATTAGAATGACCAAAATCATGCACAAGTGAAAGCTACACAAAGGTGCCTCGTGGAATTTAAGGCCATTCCCAGCTAGCTCGGGGACCGCCAGCCATTCACCTCTCCGGCTTAGTTCTCTCATCTCTATAATGGAAATGAGATGGAGCTGTGGTGTTAATGAAGCTGGGGCTGCACGCAGCCCAGCATGCTGCCTGACACACGGGATCCACTCAGCTGATGCAGCTCCCCCATCATCTCGTCATCAGGAGGACTGCAGACCCCTCTCCGCCGGCCCCCGTCAGTCAGCAGTCAAATTGTTCTTTAAGTACCACTTTTCTTTAATCAGGCTGTTCTTCACTGGGGCTGTTTTAATTAAGGGTCTGCTGTCAACACAAAACATATGTTCTGAAGTTTGCTTTGGTTCCTAATGATGCCCAGGATTATTAAGTCTGGAAGGAATTTCCAGCTCCGGCGCGCTGGTCTCTGGTCCCTGCCCCCTTCATTCTGCCTCTTACTTCCACTCACTTACCCTCCGTCCTTGATGTTGCTACTCCCTTGCAAACCAATCTAGAAAAGCAAGCTTTTCAAATCAATATTTTGGGGTATAAAATTCTAAAATGTAGCTGTGACTACCTCTTGCCACTTTTCAGTTCCTACTGATGATTCTTCCCTTGAGATCCAGCCTAATGACTTCGATTCCTTCAAATGAAATGATTTCTAAAGTAATGTTACATGCACAGACATGCATTAATTAGCATATTGATCCATTCACTGCTTCCCTAGGTGCTTTGGTTACCGTATGAACACCACAGTGTAATTACATGAACTTTATCAGTGATGGGGAACCCCGTAGGGATGAGCATCCAACTGGCAGCCAAAACGCACAGTGCTGCAAAGAGCCAGCCCTGCAAGTCCCCATGACCGCTGAGGCTTTAGTGTAGAAAAATCAGCCTGGACATTAACGTCTTCTGTCTCAAAAGAAAAACAAATAACGTGTGTGCCACAGATTTGCCATCCGAGCTAGATGATGGGGCCTCCCATTATACCCCTTGGTGATGTTAGCCGACTCTGTGTGCTCAGGGCAACACAGGGCTAAATTAAGCACAAGAGAAAATGTTGCAGAAGTCACGGTGGCCATGAGATCCTTCTATCAGTGTCACACATGCCTCTTGTGTTCCTGCCTGAGTGTCCCAAGGAAGCCTGCTGTCATGCAGGCACCCATGGTGCCAGGCTACTCAGAGTGTTGGGGCGGGTCCAGCTTCAGTGAAGTCCTGAGGTGTCTTTGTCCCCAGTAGACACCTCCGTGGCAGCCTAGGGATAAGACTCTGATAAGCCCCATGCAGATTGCTATGCACAGAAGCTGAGATAATAATAAATGTGTGTCATGTTACGCTGCTACATTTGTTGTGCGCAACCCTTGAAAACTAACCGCGGAGCAATTTCACCACAGGACAGGGTGCTCCTGCTTCTTAGACCTCAGAACTAGCCTCCAGCCCTTTGACTTCCTTCCCAAGTTCTCAGGCCCTGAGCCTTGAGCTGAATGACACTCCAGCTTCCAGATGGGACATTATGAGGCTTCTCAGCCCCCATAGCATCTCCTGAGCCAACTCACATACAGAATATCTGTGTATACGTGCAATCGTGCTCATACCCTATTCGTTCTGCATTGGTGGAGGCTCCTCCGTGAATACAGTTGTAATTGGAAGTTTTAAATGATCAGCCACAATAACTCATTAATGCATCCTAGTGGTAAAAATGCAGAAGGAATAGAGTAAATACTGAGAAAAAAAATCACACAAAAATTGATGTCCATGGGCACATGTGTGTCTTTTGCTGGGCTACTGTATAACAAAGGATCACACACTGCATGTTGTAAACAACACAAACTTACTGCCTCGATATCTGAGAGGCCAGAAGTCTGAAATCAAAGTGGTGGCCACCCTCCTTTTGAAAGCAATAGAGGAATCTCCTGGTCTCTCTCTGCAGCTGGTGACTTTTGGCAGACTCTAGCATTCCTTGGCTGGCAGTTACATAACTCTGACTTCAGCTTCCAGTGTCACAGGATGTCCTGCCCACACACGTCTGTGCCACCACTTGGTTATGTTCTACAGGGAACCAGACACTGGACCAGGGCCACTCCGATGGCTTCATTTTAATGGGCCACCTACATGCAGGGTAGATCTTCTGTTTTTAGTAACTCCCTTTAGCCACAGTCAGAACTATGCTAATCAAACTAGTTGGGTGTTTCTTACCCAAGTTAACTATCACAGTGGTCTCAACCAGATACAAGTTATAATCAGTGAAAGAATTCATCTCTAATGCTCTTTCTTAGGAGCGACTAGAGCCAGGCCATTATAATCAGGGGTTTGATGAAGTTAAGTTTTCTTGATGTTGTTGGAAAAAATCAGGCATCTCTGTAGAGGTAAGAGGGCCAAGCATGTTAAAGTGTGCTGGGGTTGGGGAGTGTCTGGATGGCACTGGTATTAAGAGCACCGGGTTATAAGGATCTCCTCCTTCCAGACAGCTACCAGAAATCTCCCAGGCCTGTGTGGATTTTGGAAAGTAGAATCCTTCAAGGGTCCTATGAAGACTCACAGAGAGAATGCTTGGCCCAGTAATCTCCTGGGAAATGGGGCAATGATGTCTTCTGAGAAGATGGAAATTGACAGACTCGAACCCATGGTCCAGGGCCCTCGGTTTGATGTTTCTGTGTCAGATTTGTTCTGATTTTTTGTGACAAGAGGAAATAACTTCTAACAAAGTTCCTTCCAACAGAGCAGAAGTAACGGAACCTGGAAACACAGAGCCAGTGTGTCCCATGGGACTCAGAAAAAGTTACAAGCCCCTGGTGTTCTTCATGTTAAAGTCACTCCTTTAACTGCTGTTGCAAGTTGTTAATTCTGTTCTTGCCTAATTGCTGTTGGCCAAGTGCTTTTATCAGTCATACCTCTAGTCTTATTAGATTCTTGAAGGATGGAATGTGTCCTGCCAATATGTCCCTCATTATTTTCCATGGCTATACAAGGATTTTTGGTTTGATTTTGGATTTTTGTCTTTAGGAACATGATAACAAGCTGATCTATAAAGAAAAAGCAGAGCTTGAGCTTCTTGACTGGTTGTGGCTGCTAAGGTAGGGTGCTCAGTGTGAAACCTGGATCTTCTTGCTTGCTGAAAAGGTACTTTTGAAAGCAGTTTAGCTGGGGCCAAATGGTGGCACACACTTGTCATCCCAGCTATGGAGTGGCTGAGGCAGGAAGATCTTTAGTTTGGGTCTAGCCTGGGCAACTTTATAATTTATGGATCCTTTATCTCAAAAATTAAAAAAAAAAGGCATAGTATAAGGGGCCTGGGTTCAATCTCCAGTAATGCAGAAAAAAAGTGTCTTGGGTGCAGTGGTTCATGCATATAATCTCCGCTACTCCAGAGGCTGAGGCAGGGGATTCAGTATTCAAGGCCAACCCAGGCTACTTGGTGAGACTGTTCCAAAACAAAATTAAAGAAGAGCTTGGGGTGTAGTTTAGTGCTGTTGGATTCTGTCCACAGTACCATATCCCAAAGGTGCCTTAGCTACATGATATAGGAGTCTAAAGAATCAATCTCTCTGGTTTTGGATAAAGCGTGGTCCCAAAATATTATGTAGAGCCTCCAAAAATAAATGATTTGTAGTTTTAAATGGAGTGACATCCTGAATACATAATGAAGTGGATCGGTCATCAGGATCACTGTTAATCTCTTACCGTACCTAAGTTAGAATGTATGCCTTATCCTAAGTGTCTATGTGCAGGAGAAAACAGTATATGTGGTGTCGGCACCTCCTGGGCTTCAGCATCCTCCATGAGTACCAGAGTGTATCCTTTAGGGATTAGGTGAGGAACTGTAGCTGAGCCCCAAGGAAGCTGTCCCATTTTCCCAGTGGTGGAGAAAAACAGCATGCTGGTCGGTAGTGTTTCAGTAGGTACCGGCTGTTTAGATTGACTTAAGAGGTTTAAGGCCTTTCCTTACGCTTCTCCCACCCATTTTGTCTTAGTTACTTCCTGTGGCTGGGACAAAATACCACCATTCCCAGTTTAACCTCCCAGTAGAGGTTTTTGCTCACAGTTTCATTCTAGGATCGGCTGACTTCAAAGTGAGACAGGATGGCAGAGGGAAAGCTGTTCAACCATCGCAGCCAGAAAGCAAAGAGATGGGTAGGGCCAGGAGCAAGAATAAAAGGGGCCTTCGGATATCATCATTTTGTTTGAGAAACATCCTTTCTAAGCATAAAGGAGGCAAGGAGACAGACTTCTATCCCTGCCCCCCTCTTGTACTTTGCCCTCGAGATTCACCTGTGGATTTGGTTTCCTGCCTGGATGGATTTCTACCCAGTATGTTCTAGGGAACAACCCTTGGGAGAGCTCCCCATTTCTTTGAATTGAATGGCATTCCTGGCCACTTTATTTGGTTCCCAGGCTGGGTAAAGTCTCTTCATTTGTAGAAGTCCATGCTTTGGGGTAGCTTGGGCCAAATGAATTTTCTCCAATGTCACTGCTACTGTCTCCATCATTCCCATTCTGGCAGTTAACACTCACTGAATGCTTGTTACATTCTAGCCCAATGTAAACCATTTCATTTCATTAATACTTGACAGCCACCTTGCAGTTGAGGTGCTGTTTTTGTACTTTTTGTGTTTTCCTAGTGTGAAGGGATCAAGGCAACTGGACTCCCCACTGGGGGGGGGCTGCATATTGCATTTGCTTTGCTATTGACACCTTGAACATGACTAGATTCCCAGGCATTTGGTCAAATATTGTCCTGGCTTTTTCTTTGTAGGTTTCAGATTAGGATAAACTTTTAAATCTGTAGACAATTTTTTAATGCAGTAAAAAATGATGCAAAGGAACTCTTCTCTGGACAAACTTCTGATGCACTCCACAATATTGGTCTCTAGATGCACATTGCTATACAGTGTATCTCAGGGGTTTGTAATCTTGCATGAGTGAAATTATATCTATAGAGGAGACACTTTCATTTCCCCCACTTCCAGGGCTTCCAACCACCATTCAAAGTCTGCCTGAGTCAGTTTGGCCTGTCAGACACTTCACGTAAGTGGAATCATGCAATGTGATGAACTTATTTTGAATAAACATAAAATTCTTAAGGTTATCCACCATTGCAGCACAAGACAGGGTTTCCTTTTTAGGGCTGAATAATACTCTATTTTGTGTTTACACCACATTTCTCTCTGTATTTACCAATCAATGGGCATTTAGGTTGGCTATTGTGAAAAACACCCAGAAAACTAAGAAGAACAAGTAGTTCTTCAACATCCTATTTTTGACGATTTTGACTATCTGCCAAGAAAGAGGAGATAAGGTGTGATGAAGGTCCAATTTCACCCCTTTGCTTTGCATATTTAATTTTTCCAGCACTGTTTTCTGGTAGAGACTATTTGCATTAGTCTTCCTAGTGGTGAGGCCAAACTATTTGACACCCTCTGCTTAAAGGAGAGGTTTATGAGTCTGGCTCAGAGTGTCAGAAGTATAGTCCATGGCTCGTTGGCTCCAGCACAGGAACACCAGGGCCGAGAGCAGTGGTGCAGCACAACCACTCACTTCACAACGTTCAGGAAGCAGAGTGCAGGGGAAGAGCCCTGGCAAGGGATGTGTCCATCCAAGCACATGCCCATGGCTCCTCTCCCGCTGGACCCATCCCCAGTGTCACATTCAGCAGTGAACGTCAGCAGGTGAGTCCTGACGTACACAGCAGCCCCATGATCCAGCCATCTGTCAAGACTTTCAGCTCAGCTGACAGAAAAGCCTGCCGGTCCCACTGTCCTTTCCTGTGTAGCCTTGGCATCTTTGTTGGAGCCCAGTTGGCTGAATGTGTGGGTTTACTTGTATGTTCTCTCACTCTATCCCACTCATCTATAGTCTGTCATAACACTGACATGCTGTTTTGATTACTATACTTTTGTAATGTGTTCTGAGGTCAGGAAGTGTTTTGCCTCTTCGGTCTTTATGGTTCCATACATATTTTAGGATTGCTTTTCCATTTTTGCAAAAAATGGCTTTGGGGAAGTTTTACTAGGCTTCATCAGATCTGTAGATTACTTTGGGTAGTATGGACCTGTAATTGAAGTCTTCCAATCCATAAATACAGAATGTCTCTCTGTTTGTCTTACTCAATTTATTCCAGCAAAGTTTTGTGGTTTTTAGTGCTCACGTCTTCCATTTCTTTGGTTACGTTGATCGCCATGGGTTTTATTCTTTTTGTTGCAGTGGGATTGTTTCTTTAATTTCCTTTATGAGATGCTAACTGTTAGTTAAGAATTCAACTGATTTTGCAGTACGATTTGTAGCCTGTAACTTTGCTTAGCACATGTATTAGTTCTAATATCTTTGGGTTTGTTTCCCTGATTGTAATTTTTTCTTTCTTCTCTCTCTCTTTTTTTTTTTTTTTTTTTTTTTTTTTTTTTTTTTTTTACAGTAATGGAGATAGTACTCAGGAATCTGGAAACTTCTCACTGAGCTATGCCCTCAGCTCTTTGTTATTATTATTATTATTATTATTATTATTATTATTATTGCTGTTGTTGTTGTTTAAACATGATTTCACTAAGTCACTAAATTGCTTAGGCTGAGGTAGGATTTTCAGTCTTTCTGCCTCAGCCTCCTAGAGTGCTGTGATTTATAGGCCTGTTCTACCACTCCTGGCTTCTTTGCTTCTCTGTATGTCTTGCATATTTGTGTTGAGTTCTGTGCATTTGAAGAAATAGACATTCATCCTAGTATTTAATGGCTGGCTTTATAAAGAAAAAAGAGAGTTTCTGCAGTCTCTGAGACTTTTCCTGGATGTCTCTTCTCTGAACTTGTGCATGCAAACATTTTTTAATTGATTTTATTGGTACATTTTATATATACATTATGACCACATTTCACATTGAGGGTTTGCACCAGTACTTGACACATCTTGATTCTCATTTTTTTCCTATTCCCCTGCCTTCCCTACAACTACCTGCCTTCTATGTACATAAGCTTTGTCAATTGGAGAGATTTTTCTTTCCATTTTCCAGGCGTTTATAGTCTCTTGCTCCCTCTGGTGTCTCTCTGTGGCACCTACCCACAGGTTTGTGGATTTCCCCTAAGCCTCAGCCTTACTGTCTTCTCAGAACACAGTAAGCTGTAAGTATATCGGGTGCTGTCAGTGCTCCAGTCAGGTAGACCAAGACTGGTCCTGTGAGCGACTCCCAACCCTGTCATGTTAGATGCATGATCCATTTTTCTCTTCTTCCCAACCCCAAAGGGAGAAGCCAGCGAGCTGGAGTGGCTGTGTGAGGCACCAACTGTCCTCTCGAGCAGCAGCCAGCTGCTCGGCTCATTTCGCTCCCAGAGTTCCTCAGGCACCTTCTCACAGCAGAGCCTTTAGACGCTGAGACGCCCAGATAAGACATGGGCGAGGGTCCCGAGGACCTGCTCCCGAAAGCGCAATGCTGGACACGCACTCCAGCTATCTCTCCAGCGAGCTGAAAACTGCTCCTTCGACAGTGAGCTGGTAAAGGGCCGGAGTGAACAGGGTGTTACTGTCCCCGGTCTTGCTCCGTTTTCTGCAGCCTTTCCCGTCAGTGCTTAGGGTTAGGCGAGACAGAGCTATCCCGCCTCCCCACCCCCGAAATTCAGGCATTGGGTATATGGTCCCACCTTCCCTTTCTCCGTCCAGGAAGAAGCAAAGAATTGAATCTTTTCTCCACCATGTGGCCATAGCTGGGAGAGGGGCTCTGCCTGAGGAGGGGCAGGGAGTTTTCTAAGGGTTTTTATGTGGCTGGTTTTGTACTTGCTGGGGATACAGTAGCCTCTTTACCACTGGATTTTCCTGGAGGTCCCATCTGTTGTGGATTTGCTGTCTGAAGATTATTATTCTGCGTTCTGCCAAGCCTAAATGAGTGAGCTTTGCACAAAGCAAGGTGTTCTCCATTGTGTGGGTGGGCCTCGCTCAATCGGTGAAAGGCCTAAAGAGAATAAAGGTCTGACCCTCCGCACTCAGGAGAGAGCAATTCTTCAGGGGACCGTCTTTGACTTCATGGGTAGTAGCAGCGTCTTTTGGATCCTTGGCGCCCGGCCTTCACGGCGGCATTGCTGTCTCGGGCTCCAGATCTCCAGCTGCTGCCTGACCCTACAGAGCTTAGGCTCATCACACACTTGGGAGCCAGTTCCCTACGCAAACCCTTTTAAGGGCCAGCGGTTTAGCTCAGTGGCGCCACCACCTGCCTGGTAAGTGTAAGATCATGAGTTTGACACCCCCCCCCCCCGCAATATTGCAAAAGAAAAAGAAACCTTTTTACATTGTGTATGTACACATGGACACACACATATTCATACACACGCACTCTTTCTGTGGTACACCTGGAATAATACAATGGGTAAAACTACTGGGCAAGTCAAAGCTGACCCTACACTGCCCTAGTGTATTATATTATTTCCTTCCACATGCTTATAATAAAAATAAAGTGCCAACTTCACTTAACAACGTCCCCTGTGGAGAAGAAAGGCGACTGGTTTTATTAAAGATAATCCTTGTGCAGCCGGGTATTTAGCTCAGTGGTTCTGGCGCCTGTCTTGCAAGCCAAGGACCTGGGTTCGATCCCGGTAACCATATATAGTACTGGGCGTGGAGACTCACACCCAACAGCAATCAACACCACATATCACAGTGCTGGGTGTGGTGGCTCACTCCTGTAATCCCAGCACTTGGGAGGCAGAGGCAGGAGGATTGCTGTGATGTGAGTTTGAGGCTGAGCTCAGGGCCAGGCTGAACTACAAAGCGAGACCCTTTCTCAAAAAAAAAAAAAAAAAAAAAAAAAAAAAAAAAAAAAAAAAAAAAAAAAAAAAAAAAAAAAAAAAAAAAAAAAAAGCCTTTGTGTAAAAACTCATCAGAAGCCATTCTATGTAATTCTGGGGGGAAAATCACTTCATAATTAAATTATGACTAGTGCTGTCTGAGGTGTCCATGGTCCTCTGAGGTTGTGAGGCTCAAGGGTGAGATATGTCAGCTGAAGATGTCTTGGATCTTTAAGAAATGAGTAGTAGGGCCAGGGATTTAGATCAGTGGTTCCGGTGCCTACCTTCCTTACAAGCCCAAGGCCTGGAGTTTGATCCTTGGTAGCCACATACAACAATGCTGGGTGTGGTGGTTCACGCCTGTAATTGCAACAATGCTTCATAACCTCCATGAGTGATTTCCCTTCTCACCAGTCACTTGGGACTTGGGAGGTAGAGGCAGGAGGAGGGTGTGAGTTTGAGGCTAGGCTAGACTGCAAAGTGAGTCCAGGGCCAGCTTGAACTACAAAGCGAGACACTGTCTCAAAAAATAAAACAAAACAAAAAGAGTAGTAATACAAAAAGAGAAAGGTTTCCCTTGAAGAGGGGCAAATTCCTTATCAGCCTGACTCATCCACCTGCTGTTTGAAGAAGGTTGTTCTAATCAATGTAGGATCCTCATTAGCATCCTCATTAGCATGGTTACAGAATTACTGATGTCATAAGATTACTGATGTCCTCTGAGACACCACAAATTGATTATAAGATACTTAGTATCTTAGTAGATTTCTCACAGCTGGAACAAAATACACAACACCAATAATTTAAAGAAAGGAACGTTAACTTTGCTCCTGACTTCATCTATGCCAGGAGGCTTGGAGGCAGAGGTAGAGAAGTGCAGAGGAGAAAGAGGTGCTCAACTCGGGGCTGTCAGGAAGCGAGAGAGGGGAGGAGACAGCGACAGAGTCATGAACAGATGAATCTGCTCACGAGTACAGCACCCGTGGTCTGGTCACCGTTAAAACATTTGAAGCTTTGCAGGGATATTTTGTTTTGTTTTATTTTATTTTTTAATAAATTGAATTTATTGGTACATTTTAAAAATACATTATGATCCCATTCATTATAATTTTTACCTGTGCATGATAAATCATCTTTCCCATTCCCCTGCCCTCCCTTTAACTCCCCTATATACGTAAGCTTTGTTTCTGTTTTTTCCTCTTTACCATCCATTTTTTCTTTCCCTTCTTTGCCCCTCCCCCAGTTCTCCTTTCCCTTTTTGAGATCTCAGTTATGACAATGACCTTAGAGACAAGTACACTTCCTCAGCTTCCCGAAGCTGCACTTGCCCTGTGACTTATGTCGACCTTTGAAATGTGGGCAGTTGTGCTTGGAGCGGAGACATCCCTGTGCTTGGGTGGGACTCCCCTGGTTTGCGCTGTCCTCCACTTCCTATACGCAGAACACGCTCCGGGTTGCCTCACCCATCCTGTGACGCGCAGTCTCAGTGCGCCTCATCAAGATGAGCCGGAGACTCTTGAGAAGGGAAATCACTCATGGAGGTTATGAAGCGTAAGAAGAGGGATTTTTACCCAGCATTGTTGCAACAGAAGCATTCCAGAGAGGACATGTTACGGTCTGAATACTCAGCAGCACGCACCTTGACATCTAATCCCCACAGTGAGGGATTAAGAGATGAGAGCAGGTGCAGCCTTGAAGAGGTGATTAAGTCGTGAAATCTCTGCCGTAATGAATGAATTAATCCACTTGTGGATTAATGGATTAGTCCATTGGTGGGTTAGTGGATTATCTGAAGAGTAGATCTGTTATAAAAGCCAGTTTGGCTCCTTCCCTTGGTATGCGTCACTTGCCTGTGATGCATAGCACCACCCGGGTCCCTGCAGAGCCTCAGCATGGAGGTGCTCACAGGGCAGTAGCTGGAGTTGCCAGGCTCCAGAACTGTACGATATAGATCTATTTTCCTTATAAGTTTCCTCATCTCAGGTACTGTCTTATAGCAAAAGAGGCTGACACGTTTCCATAGTTTCCCACGGTGGGTAGGTAGGGGTGGTTTGGGGGACAATTGCTGCTGGACTTTCTTAGAACAAGTAGGGGAGGGAGAAAAGGGAGTGACGTCACCAGGAGCATGTGGACTTTCAACTTGCCCGCTTCTGTTAGGCAGGGTCGTTCTGCTCTCAGTTACACCTGGAGACTGGTCTCAGGTCCCTCTGACTACACATCCAGAGAACAGGAGCCTGAGGAGATGCAGGTGCCGGTTGCTCTGGTTTTCAGCTATGTCTAGTGGAGGAGAGAATTTGGGGAAACCCTCACCTGTAGATGTGCATCCAGGGCTCCTGAGTTCAGCCCTCACTGCCATTCCCCCTGCGGAGGTGCCTGGTAACTTTGATGAATAGTAACCAGTCATTTCTAGGGGATATTTTTTGATAAGTTAATTTTTGTTTTTTTGTATTTTCAAAACACTCTGTAATGAGCATAGTAATTTTTAGTCCAAAAAAACAAACAAACAAACAACAACTACAACAACAAAAACCCCATGCATTTGGGTACAATGCCAGTTGGGGCAATGAGGAGGGCTGGGCTCAGGGGTGGAATGAAGAGCCTGAGGAAACAGGACTGGGGGAGCACCCGGAGCAGCAGAGCATGCCCCGCGCTCCTGCACATGGAGAAGAGCTGGGCCATGGCTGTGCAGAGGAAGGGAAGGTGGGAAGTTGGCTTATCCACTGTGCCAGTGCCCACGGGCCTGCAGACTTGGGAACTGACTGATGCGTGGAATCCATTGGCAGTGCTCACCTATCCCATGTCTACGCCACCTGGGACAGGGGATCTAGATGTGCTTCTCCTAGTATCTGGAATGTCCTCACTGAGGAGGCCCATGCTGGGATTTAACCCCCATCTGGTGCAGGATGTGAAGCCAGGTGGGGTCTTTCAGAGGTGATTAGGTTGTGAGAACTCTGACCTCAAGAACAGATTTGTCCACTCATGGTGGGGGCAGGGGCACTCCTGGGTTATCTTGTTCTAGAAGCTAGTTTGGCCCTTGATCAGTTGTGGTCCCTTGACCTTGAACCTCGAGAACTATGAGCCATATGTGTATGAATTATCCAGTTAGTGGCATCCAGTAATAACCAGAGAAGATGGATTAAGACGTCCTTAAACCTTACACTGACCTTATTTGGAGATTAGATCTCTGGTGATAAAATAAATGTAAAAATCAAATTGAGACTACAATGGAAGAGGATAGGACTGATCCCAGTGAGAGGACTAGCTGGTCCTCACTAAAGGAAACAGAAAAATACACACAGAGACCCAGAGGCGAGACAGTAGAGTCAAGTCGCAGTCAAAGAAGAAATAGATTGTCCCCATGACCTTCAGTGGAAGGATGGTCCTGCTGACACCTGATTTGGGACGTCTGGCCTCCAGAATGGAGAAGATAACATCTTATAGAAACACTAGGAAACTACTACTGGACCCTATAAATATTTCTCCTCTTTCTACTTTTTCTTTTCTTTTCTGGGGAGCCTTTTGAGTTGTTTTACTGTCTCTTGTAGGAATCTTAAATGGTGGACGTGTGAAGTTCAAAGCCACTGCATTTGATAAATAGAACAAACGTTTTGGGTGGTGAGCTTCCTGGCAAGGCCAGTACGGCGAGCCCTTAGGGTCCAGGTGACGGGAAAAAGACACTTCTAGCTTCTTCATACATCAGCTCTGACTAATGAACTCTTCCAAATGAGGGACATTTTAGAGAAAATGTCCCATCTCCAGGTCTATTGTAATCCATCTTGGGATAATGCCAAGAAGAGGTGACAAGTCAAGCTTCCATGGATGTAACTCAGGCCCGAGGACAGAGTGAGGCCTTCATGAACCCCGTGAATATTTGAGTTTTCACGGGGTAGAGGCATGAATTTGACTTTGGTCTACACTCACTCTCAGATTGGAGCTCCAAAAGAAAGTGACCAAGAACACACAGAATTTCTACTTGAGGCTCTGGGATTGGAAATGTAATGGTTCCCATCTCCTCAATGACCACCATCCCACAGAAATGCAACATGAATGTCAAGTGTGATTTCAAGGTTTTTGTAGCCTGATTGAAAAGGTAAAAAGGGACAGGAAAACTAATTTTAGTAATGTATTTTTCTTAAACCTATCATTTCTAAATTATCACTTCAGCATGTAATCAGAATGAACATGAAGAAAAGACTGACCATTATTCAATTGCCAGGACCCCATGCAGCCCAGTGTGTTTCTCTGACTTGCACGGGCTTAGAGCATCCGGGTATGGGCAGCATCCAGGTATCGGCAGCATCCGGGTATCGGTAGCAGACTCCCTGACGTGTTTCACTCAAAGCCCGCGCATCCTCTCTTTTCTGTGCCTGGTTTCATGAGGTATTTTTTCATTTCAGATCGCCTGTCACCCCTATTTCTCCATCCTCACTACCCCACCCTTTAAAAATAACCTTTCAAATCATTCTCTTAATGCAGCCTGAGATTTCTGAGCTATGATTCACTTCAGATTTCAGCAGAGCTTAAGTGCTTTTTAAACAGTGTTGGGAGAAAAGTCAAATAGTCCAACAGAGAAATGTACAAAAGATATCAACGAGCAATTTACCCATTTAATTATCATAAAGAAAAAAACGCCCAGACTCTAGCAACTGGGAAAATATAAACAAAGACAGCATTTCCCTCATCAGACGGCAGTGTGATGAGTGTCAGGGAAGGTGTGGGGAAACGGGACCCTTGGAGAGGAGGGGCGTCATTGCTCCCAACACTTCTCTGAAGAACAGCTTGACAGTATATAATAAAGGTAAGGACGTGGAACCCTGTGACCAGTGGTTCTCCTGGGCGCCTTCCCAAGAGAAGCCGTGTATGTGAGCACCAAGCCACATATGACAGGATTTTTATGGGGCGTTATTATAATAGAAGAAATTTGGAATTTCTTGTTGTACAATAGAACAAGATAAACTCACAGTAATGACTGTGATATGGAAGTTTAAAAAAACACAAGAGCACCTACATGTGCTGACACAGAAACAGAGTTATACTCGGGGAGCGTGAAAAATGGCCTTATGGTTCTGCTTATGTAAATATGTCTCCCTGAACCACACTAACGTATCTCATGGCGACTCGTGCATATGTTTGGGATGAGACAGAAGTTTTGGGGAGGAATGTCTCGAACTGATGACAGCTGACACCTCTGGGGAAACTCAAAGGAGAGAAGGTTTAAGTATGGTGATCACGAGTGACACGGAGTTCAGCCTGTCATTTAGAATTACTCAGGGGAAGCAATATCCAGCCATTGTTGACTTTAGGAAGTACAGCCATGGCCAGGGATTTAGCTCAGTGGTTCTGGTGTCTGCCTGGCAAGCACAAGGTCCCAAGTTTGATCCCTGGTAACCACATACCAAAATGTCAGGCCTGGTTGCTCATGCCTGTAATCTGAACATTCGGGAGGCAGAGGCAGTGGCAGGAGGATTGCTATGAGTTCAAGGCTGCCCTGGACTACATTGTGAGTTGGGGGCCTGTCTGAACTACAAATTGAGACCCTGTCAAAATTTAAAAAAAAAGAAGTACAGCCATGGGAGGACCTCCTCCCCTTCCTGGTGAGGAGTAGGACAGGAGAAACTGCCTTCTTTCTGGGCCATCTCCTCTGGTTCCATTTCATCTTGAATCCCCAAGTCTGGAAAGATTGGAACGCTACTCTAACTCATGATAGGACATTGGACACATGGCCTCTCCTCCCTGGAGTCCAAGGTCATCTGTAAATCCAGGCCTGATGGTCCCAACTGCAGCTTGTTGAGTTGAATTAATCACACACACTGCTACATCCAGAGAATAGCGAATCTAACTGACATTTGAGATCAGACATGAGTTGCTGATCCCAGGGACTGTTTCCTGAAAATAAGATTGCCAAACTTTTTAGAGTTACTGTTTCAACATTAAAGCATGCCATGGACTGTGACACTCAACGTAAGATAAGATTCAAGAGGTTCAGTCAGTACTTCATGGAAATGCCAATCAGCATTGGATGGTTTGCATGATACCAGCATCTTCTTGGCCCCTGATGAGGTCCTTGTGTTGTATCAAATCAAAGTAGAAAAGCACAAAGAAACCCAAGGGCATGCAGAGGACATATAAGAGAAAGCCACAGCCTCACTTACTTTACCACAACCCAGTATCGCCAATGGTCCAGCCCTCCAGTGTGAGAATTAACTTTAGCAAGATAACCATCAATACCTCTTAATAACTAATCATCTCCTCAAGGCCCCAATGTGTCCCAGCACTATGAAAGCAAAGACAAGGCTTTGACATGAGTTTCAGTGGGAACACAGCAGTGACTATCTTTGGAACATATCTCAGAATGAGGGTGTTCTGGCACCAAGTACCCAGAGTTGTGCCGAATGTCACAGGTTAAGGGCTGAGTTCTCCACAAGGCTTTTCCCATTTCAAACATCGACATCTAGTTTGGGAGTCTCCAAGTCATGAGCACTTCTCACTTGCCTACCATTTTAGAAGTTCCTGTTACTTCCTCAGTTTTGACAGGTCATTGGAGTAGTTCATGGAACTCAGGAAAGCACTATATTTAATTGCAAACAAACAAGAACAAAAGAGAGGCACATGGGGCAAGATCAGGGAAGGTCCTAAATGCAAGATTTCCATGTTAATTCCCTACGGAGTCAGGACCCTCCAGGAACATTGGTGTGTGATAATACAGGGAATATTGTCAGCGTAGGAAGCTAACTAGTGCTCCAGTGTCCAGAGTTTTTACTTAGAGTTCATCATGTCAACATGATTGATTGAATCAGGGGCCTTGAAACAGTATCCACCAACCTTCCCCCCAGAGGCTGGGTTACTATCACTTGGTGGCTCAAAGCCTCAATCCCATAATCACCTGGTTGGCCTCTCCAGCAAAGACCATCTTGGAGCATCACTAAGATACACTCAAGTGTGTCCAAAGACCCACCAGGAGCAGCAAAGACACGCCCATCACAGGGTGAATCCTGTGGACTTTCAAACTACCTATGAGGAACCAGTGATAAAATCCAGCCAAAGTCTTCACTTTGCGGAAGAGGGGAAGCACTACTACTTGCGTTTGCTGACCAGAGAAAGGGAAAATTTGTGTTTCCAGGGCACAGTTTCCATGCAGAAGTACACTTCCTCTCTGCAGGTTTTAAAAATCCTTCCACTGTGGCCCTTTACTGCTAGCGTTGTCCAGGGCTCTTCATCAAAACCCAGGGTCATCTCTAAGCTGAATGTGTCCGTACTTCTTTCTCCAGCCTGGATTCCTCATCTGTGCACCACATTCCCGTGAGCGGTTGTCCACGAGACACCTCCTGGTGGTGGCCAGGTGCTCCACTGGTCAGCCGGTCCCCAAAGAATCTCCCCCCTTTTTGTGTCAATCTCTTCCCCACAGATTTCGCCTTTGTGATGCCACCACCTTCTCTGTGACTGCCCAAGTGTGAAGAGTCCTTGCTCTCCTAATCAATTGGGATTTCAAGGCTCATCATTTTTCCTAAATATGTCTCTCATGAATGTCTTCTTTCTCCCACACTCAGACACAGCATCACATTCTGTGTGTCGCAAAGCCCTCCATGTTCACTTAACCAGGTTCTGACCACTTCCTTTCTTGGGTGAAGAACACCTCTTATACAGCCCAATATGAACCATTTGTTCAATATATAATACATGAATGAAAGAACAAATGAATAGTGGAAGGGTTAGAATAAGACTGGAAAAGTTGAGGGTTCAATTCTGGGCTCTTTGGGCCAGATTGGTTAGCCAGTAGGAAGTCTGGCAAAGATTTTAGGTCAAGGAAGCAATGTGACTGAAGGGATGTTTACTGAAGATCTGAGATCGGAGCGATCACAGTAAGATTACAGACGTTTCTAACAACCTTGGAAGACTCAGAGGTGGGACTACTGGTTCTTCAGAAAGTTTCCTGCAGTTGGTTCGAGGGCCCATGGTCCAGTTCCAGGGCAGGAACAGAGCACACGGGGAGAGCGCTGCAGAGACTTGTCAGGTTTGGAGAGAAGGGATCAACCAGGATTACTGCAGCAAATAAATCTCTCCCAGGAACCCAGGGAGACAGTGAGCTCAACACTGCTATGAGCGCCTTTTGAAAACCCCTCCAAAATAGCTAGGATAATTGGGGTTTTAGTTTTCTCGAAAACAATGAAGAAATATGTCATAATTGCCCCCCTTTTTTAAAAAAAGAGATTCATCCTTCTTTCACCAGAATAAAATGATCCTGGTAATTTGGAGTGGAGAGAAGGAAGCCCATTATGTCTCGTTATCCTCCACCCCTGGGCTCCCCACATGAAAGACTGACTACACACCTCCCCTTCGCAGGCCTTTCTCTCCCTGTTAAATCTTGTAGCAATTAGCAGACATTTCACGGCCCATTTCTGTCAAATAATGTGACTTGGCAAAAACCAGTGCCCTTGTAACCAGCTGAAGACTGCAAATCATTTTCTGCATTCCAGATGGAGAGATATTTTGAAATTTGTGGTGAGTGAGTTGCTGAGAACAAAGTACGACTTCCCTGAATCCTGACTCCTCACAACCTTAAACTTGAGGGTAATGTGGGTGCAGTCTGTGCACATATCCCGTCCTGACCCTCTTGGGGCATTTATTCCCCATCACCTCCTCGTGGCAGCACCATGCTCTTGGCTTTTCCACACCTGGCCTCTCTGGTTCCTTGGTGTCTGCTGCCGCTGCTTCCCCCTCTGTCCTTCCCTCCAGCCCACATCTCAGTTTTCTTTGTGTCCCCTAATGCACAATCTTCACAGGAAATACTCGGATCCTTATGAGCAGCCCTGTTTCCTTTCTGTACACTGGACTCACGTGCCCGGGGGCCTGTCGCCTCTGTCCTCGAGTGACTTCTTCGCTTCTACAACTCAGCAGTACATCCTGGCATGTCTGTGGGGCCTTCTGTGGGCTGGACACTGCCTGTCTCCTACAGGTTCCTTCCTGCAGGTCCCCTGTTTGATCTATTTCAGAAAATCAACTCTGATAACATTCTCCCACTGCAAGTCCTCCATGCCTGCATGGAGATGATCAGATAAAAGTCCAAATCCTCCTAAGACCCAAGGCCTCCCATGAACATTACTCAGGACTGTTCTTTTTGGCACCTTCCTTAGCCCTGGGGTTAAAATCCTGGCTCTGCAGTAAGTGACACTTTAATGAAAACTTTGGCTTCATCACAAACAAGCTACAAGTCCTGGGGAAAGCCACTTCGTCCTCTCATTGCAAAGCCCTTCCCCTGTGAAGCGTGGGCTTAAAAGAGTATGTTCTTCTCCAGGGGATACTGTGAGGACCACATAAGCGAGTTTGTATAGGACTATTCTGCAAAAGGACGGTCTCCGGGAATACTGCCTTTTCGTATGATTTTCAGCTTACCGAATATCCTGGAGAATTATTTACGTTCGCCCTCTCCCACATCCTGCAGCTTTTGACGCAGAAGCCCGACTTCTGTGTGGTGATCAGGCCTCACTGCCAGGCAGGACAACACTTCCATGCAAGTGGATGGCCTCACTCTTGCCTGGCACTACTGGAGCCTGGAGAATGGAAGCTGAGTCTTTCCCAGGCTTGCTACCCTTAGCGTCCCTGACACCTTGTGCATCCTTAGCACTTTGTAGGCATGCAGCGAGTATTTGAAGAGATCAGTGACATCTGAACAGGTGGGTGGTTACAAGAAGTTAATGAAACAAACATTAAGGGCCAAGACCTGTGTTTGCTACCCAACTGGGCCTATGATATATTGATTCTCCTCTTTCTCTGAGTAAATAACCCTGATACACTTAAGAGAAAGATGGAGAAAAAGCAACTAGAGTTGAATGGCTTTGCTATGGATTTTCTCCTTCAACTCTGACCATGGATAAACTTGTGCTTGTCTCTCTGTCAATTTGGGGATGAAAATATCCTGATATTGTAACGATTCAACCATGTATATGAAGATCCTGGCAGATATAAAGGCCACCTTCTTAAAGGTTCACTGAGAGACTTTGGGTCACTGCAGAATGTGGGAAGTTCTTTGGCAATGTGACCATCCGAAATGTAGAGCAAGATGGTGCATTCTGGGAGTGACCGTTTCATGTAAAGACTGTGCCAAGACTGGGTTGAGGAACTGTCAACAAGCGAGGCAGTGAGACAATGTCGCCATTTCATAAAACTTGCCAGGAGCCAGGTATATAGTAGGAAGGCAGGAGGGACTGAGTAAATGTGAAAAATCAGAGAAAAATAGCTTGGTGCTGCTCATCGGCCACTAGAGGGCACCACTAGAAAGAAACGGCCAATGAAACCACCTGTAAGATCTGGTAGGGCGGTAGGGTAACAACAGAGCACCTAGATCTGTTTGTGGAAACTGATCAGAAGGAAATTCACGAAAGTGAATTTTTTGGAAACTGGTCACGTGCTATGTCTGAAACACGCCGACAGGTGCGTTCCTTTGGGTTCTAAATGTGGAACGCCCTGCAAACACCTGGAGTCATCTTGTTGCTTACAAAACACTCGCCTTGACGAAAGTGTGGAAGGTGGAGTGCAGAGAGGAAAAGGAGCTACTGTAAGGATGAATGGAAACGGGCCTGGAAAATGAGGAAGTGACAGGTTGAGGGAGGAGGGAGCAGTCGGGGAGGAGCAGGGGTCAGACGACTGCAGCAGCAGCGGCGCAGGGATATGATGATATGGGACAGTCAGTGGCGACCGGGGATGAGAGGGATAGGGCCTCGGAATGTGCCAGCCGGCCTTGGCAACTTGGGTGAATCATTCATCGCTAAAATATTTATTGAGCACTCGTGATATTCCAGGTGTTAGGGATAGTGCCTTGGGAGGAAGCCTGAGACCAGAGTAAGACAAGTGAGTCATCGTGGGCCCAGAGTTTAGGGAGGTTCTTGCAGAGCTGTGCGAGGGCAGAATGAGCTCTTGAGAATGAGCGGCTCCTGCAGTGCGGGGCTGCAGGCGCCTGGATTGCTCCACTGTGACGAGGCCAAGTGCGCTCACGGAGCTCCAGTTCTAACGCCTTCGGAGATAAGCAGATGAATAAGGAAAGTGATTTTAGATAGTGATAAGAACAACCAAGATGTTGCTAGATGCGGTGCATTGCGGTCTGGTGCTAGGGAACTAATTCATTCTCATTATGGAGGGAGGTCACCAGAGGGAAGGACAGAGTTTGGTTACTACCTGAATAGAATATCTGTGTATTGGTCTGTTCATCATACTAAGACTCCAGAGGCAGGGTGCTTTGGAGGATTCCATGTCGTTTAAGTACTGCCTGGAAGACTTAGCGAAAACTTGCCTCAAAACAAACAAACAAATAGAAAGATCCCTTATATTTTATCCCACCTAATTGCAGACAGCACTCACAGCCAGGGCGATACATACTTCATCTACCCAGAACTCTGCCAAACCAATCAGGGACTAATTTAGTCATCACACACCTTCGATTCCAGTGTCACACACTTAATCCCAGCATCACACACTCCAGATCCAGGTGCCTCTGTAAAGCTCCACCTAGGACCACCTGAGTCTTTGTGGGGACATTGAGTCACAAACCATGACACCCTCCAGGCTGGTATCACAAGCAGGCAGGACCCTGGGTGTGTGTGTCTCTCTCTGTTTTCTCTTCTTATCCCAAAGCCACCAGGATTCAACTGTGGGGTTTCAATGTAGTAACAATCTACTATAATCAATTTCTAAGAACTCTACCTTTAAGCACCATTGTCAGAGGTTCCACCCACTTAATGTCATTCACATACAACTTTGAGGATTAAACTTCTGCTTGAATTTGGGTACAATTCATATTCAAAACATGCCAAGCTGGCTTGTGTATGACAAAAGAACCAAAAGGGGGCAGGGCGGAAACTGGTAGTCCATGGAGGAAGCCATCTTAATTGTCTAGGCAAAGAAAGGATGACAGGTTGCCTAGGTCATAGCTGTGACACCGGAGGAAAGGATGGAATTGGGAGTATTGGTGATACCTACTGTTGGGGTGGAAGGAAGCAATAAAGGCACGAAATGACCGAAAACCATGTAAAGAAATGAATCTGTAGTGTCCTTGGACAAGAATATGCCTTTCAGAATATGTTTCCTGGTGGGAAGGGAGGAATAAGAGGTAGTTGGATTATGGTTTCCAAAATCTACAAAGAATAGTTCAAGTGTTCTACTGCACAGAGGGCATGACTACAGTTCACAAAACCTGTTATTTATTTTCTGAATAACTACAGAGAGGAGCTACAGAGACTCCAAACAGAAAGCAGTAGCAAGGGGGTGGAAATGTGAACTGCTCTGACCAGTAAGTACTGTACACGTGTATGTGTGAAGATGTTATACTGTACTCTATAAATATACACAAGTATGTGTTACTTAAAATGTGAAAAAAAAGTTTAAGGAGATAAAAATGCTAGTCATCCTGATTTAAGCAATCCACATCAAGTGTCATATCACATATCCAATCATCACACTGTAATCTATAAATACAACCAAAATTGTATTTTACATAATAACTAACAAGCGACTTTTATTTTAAATCACGAAATAAATTTGAAAAATAAAACCATAAATTTCTAACATCTGCTGATCTGTCCTACTTTGCCATCTGCTTTCAGGTTGATGAAACTGAGCCGAGGCTTTTGCCTGTTGTCCCAAGTGGTCTTTCCTGTCAGTACCTGAAGATATCGTGGATCAGGACAAGCAAGGGATTCTGGGAAAAAGAGAAGAAGGGTATTCTGGAAGCTTCCCAGGGATAGAAAGAGCATCTCAAGCCACTTTATTAATGAGACATTTCCTCCCATGATGCATAGGGAGTAGAATGTTGAAAGTTCATAAAGCTTCATTATCCCAAAATTTGAGACTCTCCTAATGGGAGTAGGGGAGGGACAGAAAGCCCATTTCCCTAAGGGCTAGAGCTCTGTTTAAGGAGAAAAAAAGTCAAATTGGAGACATGGTCATCTCCTCTGAGCTTTATCTGCAAATAGCATGTGGGGCTGACAGGAAATGTCAGCCCTCAGTAGAGTGGACAGAGGTTTCAGTCATTGGAGGAGTATTATGTAGTTCTGAGAGATTCAGTTTTAAAAGTGTTTTCCCCACATACTTTCACCCTTCGAGTAGCTCCGTGCATCCAAGGGGCTGGCTTTCCTGCTGCAGTGTGGCCAAGGATGAGCGGGGCCTGGGCTTCAGGGTTTCAGGGTGGGAACTCTGCCTCCCCGATCTCTGTTAGGCTAAGGAAACAAGCAGGCAAGGACAGAGGCCAAGGGCATTAAATACCAATTATTGACTCATCCTAAATACTTCCTGTGAGGACAATTTGTCATTGACATACTTAATTAGACTCTTGACCAATATTTTCCAGATGCGGAGATTTTTAGTAAAAATCCTCAAGCACAGATGTTTTCCATACTTAATGACTGCTGAGGTGAACCCTTGGGAAAAGAAGGAATAGAAGAGCTACAGGCTCTGAAATCATAGCTTAGTGGGTCAAAAAGGAGAATCTGTTGGCTGTGGGAGTCTCTTGAGAGTAGTAGACGGTCCGGGATTTAACTCAGCAGCACCAAAAGTGCAAGGTCCTGAGTTCAATCCTGAGTACATTTTTTAAAAAAAATTAGTAGATATCAGGGGCAAACACAGAGATATAAAGGGCCAGCTCCTGGCAACCAAGCTTTGGAGTTCACATCCTCTAAACTTGGGCAGCCTTGAGGCATAAAGAACTTTTGGTTTATTTTGGATCTGTGGACAGAAAAGGAAGAGGCTATGAACTGGTGGGTTTGGAGTAAACGTTTGAACCCTGTGCCTTTGGATGAAAGAAGGGAATCTGAAATAACAATAGTTATCCAACATTAGACCCATGGGAAAGTAAGTAAACTGTGGCTGAAACACCATATTTAAGGCTGCGGATCCTGCATTTGCTCAGGCAAGGAACACGTGTTTCATTAACTATTGTAACCTCAGTACGTCTTAGGCACCAGCCTCGTCCTGGCTGTGTTGCCTGGCTCATCCTTGCTACGGCTGTTGCTGTCTTGTCTTCTTTTGATTCTCACCTGGGATTTATCCCATTATCAGCAAGTGGGCTATCTTCCTTCCCTTTCCATCCCCATCTGTCAGTCAGTCTATCTTCTACTGTGGTCAGAGAAATCTTATTAACACTGAAGCTCCCTCAAGCCTTTCTGGTGCAGGAAACCTTCCAAGAACTCCCACTGGGCTTTGGGATAAGGTCAAAGTTCTCCTCTGGACATTGAAGATCTTCCACTGTGAACCCTACTGGGCTGGCTATCAGCTGTCTTCTTCCCCCTCACTCTGCAGTTTCACACTCTGTAACCAGCTGTGGGACCATCTGTGAATTCTCTGTGCATTGACCCAGCTGCCTGGCCTTCGTGTAATCTGTGGGTCCACTCTGCACAGCACGTCCTGCTTCTGCCCCACCTCCTCTGCCTCCACCACGGAGGGGAGAGTCTATCTCTCTGGAGACTCCTCTGCCTTCTGTCTCCACCCTGTACCTCACACGTAGGCTCTGGGAGCACCCGGAACACCTTTCTTGATCAAGAGGCTGAAGCTGATCTGGCTGCCCACTGTACACAGTAAAGGCCAACATAGCTCCCCCCTTTAATTTAGTTTTTTAAATGGATTTTATCAATACATTTTATACATACATGATGCACTACAATGGTTGAATTCATGACTTGTCAACCTCACAGGGGGTCCAAAACATATGTAAGTATAGCAGCAAAGGGAAAAACATACTACAGTGCCGGAGTGCTGGGTGTGGTGGCTCATACCTGTAATCCCAGCACAAGGGAGGCAGAGGCAGGAGGATTGCTGTGATGTGAGTTGGAGGCTGAGCTCAGGGTGAGACCCTGCCTCAAAAAAAAAAAAAAAGAACATGTGTAGGTAGCACAAACTGTACATGAAATTTTGAAGTTTGGGGGAACTGGTGCTCAAACCCATACCATGCTGGAATTTTGAGTTTTATCTTTAACTATATCCTGTAGAATTCTATCTGAGATGGGGGACAATGGCAGCCAGGCACAACTGCCAGCCAGCTACAGGACCACAAGGATGGGCACCCAGGATCCCACAATGTATTGTGTCACTAGTATGTTTATGCAGGTGTTTAATAAATCGCACATAATGCCCAGCTTTTTGTTATAAAGCAGGCTCTGTGTTTGAGGATTCTGGCCAACAGAGGCCCAGTGAGAGTGCTCTGAGCATGTTTGGGGCAGCTAGACTAAGCGGTGATGGTCGGAAGCATAGGTGCAGTAAGTGCATCTTCAAGGTATTTGCAACCTATCCTGGGGACAGAACCCCACTGTAAGTTGAGGAGCACTTGTGCATGCACACTTGGACATCTAGCATTAACGTTCTGCAATGTCATCCTTGACTTTGTGGCTTGTCTCTTTCATTTTTCAGGGAGTCTTCGTGCATATTGTAGCTTTTATTTTACGTTATCCCAGGGCCTCTCCGAGACCAAAGACATCTTCACTGTGCTGGTCCTTCTTGTCACCCCCTTGCTTCCTACCCCATCATACTGACCTCTCCTTGCTCTGGCTCTGGCATGCATGCTGCACACTGATTCAGGACTTTTGCAGAAGCAGCCCTCTGTCCCGACCGCCCTTCCTGTCCTGCTGCGGTCACTGTCTATGTGTCCTTCAGGTCCCAGCTCAAGTATCATCGATTCCAGGCTCTTCCACCCCCGTTGGAACCTGTGCTATATGGTTTCATGGCCCTTTTACTCCTATGTAGTTTCACCGTGCATAGTCCTTTATATTTGTGCCACTATTTGATTAATATCTCTTTTCTACCCAATGATAAATTGCACTATGCTTATGACAGGGTTCAGGACATGCTGCTCTGATATGTGGCATCCTGGCATTTGAGAAATCACTGGAAGCAGGAAAGCACCTCTTCCTTTGCTCCTGCCCTTCCCCCACGAAGCAGCCATGACCCCTGGGAAGGGCGCTGTCTGCCCTGCCCCTTCCCTTCTGTCCTAGAGCTTTCCATGTAACGAGCTTTCTGCCTGTACACAGAGGAAGAAATGACACTCGGGGACACTGAAAAGAATCTGACACACCGTCCTCGCTAAGATTCCCCCAGTTTATTACCATGAAATCTTGCCCATTTTCCTTTAATTACACTTCTAAATGACCATCCATAAAGAGAGATTTCCCTATTTCTCTGAGACTTCATTTGTGAAGGCTCCCAGGTCATGTAAAACTTATATGAAGTAAATCTGTATTTTTCTCTTATAAATAAGTCTCAGCCCAAGAGCTCTGTCTTTTTGTCCACATTTCCACCCTGACTAGCACTTATCACCCATTGTGGCTGTTAACATTTATAGTTGGAGGTAAGACAACAAAACCAGTATGAATTTCTTTCTTCATCATTTCACGAATAGAAAAATCCTTCATTCAGTAGCCCCAAGAAAACTCAGTGATTGTTTCTTTCCTAGATCTAGAAGTTTTCATCTTTGTTTTGGTAGCAGGGTTCAAACTCGGGACCTTGTGCTTGTGGGGCAGGTCCTGGAAGCACTGAGCTAATCCCCAGCCCTAGAACTTTCATCATTGAGAGGAAGGACTGCATCTTCTCTGAGGCATATTTGAATAGCCCTCATCACAACTCTTGTGATTTGGGCTCTTTCCTAAGTAAAATAAGCTACTTAACATGATCCGTGCAGTTCTGTGACTGCCAACCTGACAATCAGATGTCATCACGTGACTAATGTGTGTGCAGTGCAGCTGCCCTAAACATGGGGCGATTCCTGTTCCTGGCAGGACAGAGAGGGGCGGCCCCAGATCTCATTACCTTGAAAAGTATGCAGTTTACGCCTTGTGAATTGTTTATTTCTGGAATTTTCCATTTTATATTCCTGAGTGAGTGGCCACTGGCTGTGGCCAGTGAAACTGTAGATGAGCTCTGTTGGGCTTTTGCTTTCTGCAGGTGCACAGGGCTGCCGGGGTGGGTGAGAGGGTGTCCACCTCTGGGGAAGACTTCAACTGCTGCCTCTGTCAGCTCTCTGCCCTGAATATCACCCCCTGCTCTGAACACTTCAGAAAGAGAGATGGAAATGAACTCCAAATGTTCTTGCTTTTCTTCAGAAACAACAGGTGAAAATTCTTTGTCTTAACCAGACCAGAAGCAAATAGTTTGTTCAAAACAACTAAACACACACACACACACACACACACACACACACACACACACACACACACACACACATCTAGATGAGCCAGAAAGAAATATCCATTTTCAGTCAATTTATATCCTATTCAGATACCTTATATTAATTGAGTTATTAGAATTCTCATGTTTCCCAGGAACCAGACACACAGATAAGGAGCCAGATAAATGCCAGTCATAGGCAGAGAAAGTGTGTGTAGTTCTGAGACAAGTGTTTTATGGCAATGACTTCCCAGGCTCACAATTCAAGTATTCATAGAATTTCTTTTGTCTCTACTTATCTCTGCATTCTCTTTCTCATTTGCTACATTTTTACTTCTTTAAATTTGGGCACCTGTGCATGATACAGAAATGTCAGAAATACATAAATAGAAAATAACCAAAGCAAAACAGCTGAAAGCTTTTTGAGGTTAAAAGGGTGAGGTTGAAGTATGAGGCTACAAGACTGAGTGTTGTGTTCCATGCAGGATTCTTGTGTGGAAGTTGTAATTCCCACAGAGATGGTATTTGGAGATGGAGACTTGGGGAAGAGGTCGGTTTAGAGGAGACCATAAGTGTGGGGCCATCAGAATGGGCTTGGTGGCCTGCGATCCTAGCGCTCTAGAAGGTGAGGCAGGAGGATCACGTGTTCAAGACCAGCCCAGGCAACTTAGGGTATTGGTAAGAGCCTGTCTTAGAGTAATAATAATAATAATAACAATAATAATAATAATAATAACAACTAAAAAAGGGCCAGGAATGTAGTTCAGTGGAGAGGCACTCCCAGAACCCAGCACTGCAGAGAGAGAAGGGGGAAGGGAAGAAGAAGAGGAGGAGGCGGGGGGAAGAAGAGGGGAAGGAAGCAGAGAGGAAAGGAGAAAAGAGAAAAGAGAGGAGGAGACAGAGAGAGGCAGACTTCCACATACATGCACTGAGGAAAGGGCATACAGAGAAGAGAGCTGATTGTCAGCTAGAAAGAGAAACTCATCAGACAGACCCCCAATGTGGTGGACACCAAACTCTCGATGGACCTTGGGCTCCTAACCTCTAGAACTGTGAGAAATAGACATCCCTTGTTTGGGCTACTCTGCTATAGTATTTTCTTATAGCATCTTCTGATGTGGGATTAGCGGTGGACCCATGAACACTGGTCATCTTGAGAGCATAGACATGCATTGTGTTGTCAATGACATTTGGTTGGTGGCAGGAACACACGCCTTCTCATTCAACATAGGGAGGCTATGGACGAAGTATGTAAACAGGATGTGCACTCTTTCCCTTGTTGGGACACCTTCATTTCCTTGGATTCCGTGACTCATCCTGTTAGGAGGTAGAGCAGGGTTTCTGTGTGGACAGAGAGAATGAGCCCCTGTAGGAACCCAGTCCTGCTAACCCTGCAGGGAAGCACTACTGCCCACAGTGTGGAGGGCAGATTAATGTAGGGTAGTGAAAGTCATTATCGGTGTAATTGGAGGTCCTCGCGGTTTAAAGTCACATTTTTTTTGTGCTTACTCTTCTATATTTGCACATTTTTGTCCTTTGAATGGTGCTGTCAGCAGAGACACTGATTGCCATGATGTGAAAGGACCCCATTGTCCTTTCTCACATCCGATAGGCGAGCGCTGTGGAGATGGTCACCACTCTCAAGCTGGGGTGTTCAGGTGGAACATTTCCCTTGGGTTCTCATGAGAGTCAGTGGTGTTTTCTCATTCAACACCTGATCAATTACATGACAATCAAACAAAATTGCCTTTATATGACTCGATTCTTAGCTCCAGTCTCACCTGGTCCTATACAGGACCACAAATGCCTGATGAAAAGCGAGAGGCTCACCTAATCAGAAACACAGATAGGCTTCTAGAATGTCAGCTCTCTGCAAGCTTTAGGAAAAACCTATGGATAATGGAATGATGTTAGACACGGATACTTAATCCTTGGCAATCTTTAACATGCAGATACTTTATTTATTATGACAGAGGTACTTGACTTGATCTTTCCTCAAATGTAAAATCTTCCAGGTGTGTATTTGAAGATATATTTTAAAAAATCTAACTTACTCCAACTTAGCATGCATCCTAACAGATGTTCTCAACAACTTTCCTTGGTATTTCCTTATGGCATAGGCTCTTTTCAGGATGCACATGCTGTATCCATATTTTTTCAGAAGACTAATGCATCGATTGAAAGTGGATAGTCAGAGGAAAGGCAGAGGAAGAATAATATGTAATATATTTCAGAGAAAGAACAATATGTAATATATTTCATGTGCTTAGGCAGTGATATAGAAATTTAAATCTCATTAGCTTTATGAGGTTGTATGAGCTGCCTTAGTCTCTTAAGTCCATGACAGTTTCCTTAAAAGGATTCTCAACTCCCGAAAATATGCTCCATCATACCATTTAATAAAGGGGATTCATTCCTTTCATGATTTCTCTACCCTGAGGAATTTTTGGTTCAAGTTTATGCCATAGTGAGCCCAGTGGGGTCCAGACCTCACCTTCCAGCTCTTTTTGCAGAGTTGCAATAGACACCCTCAGTAACAGTTAGGGTCCTACATAGTCATGTTCTGTAAACCACAGGGTGAAGGTTATTGAGAACAGAAAGATCAAGAGAAAAACATTAGAACGGTGTCTACCGATGAAAACAGAATGCTGTTTTCTTAGAAAGATCACAGAGAAAGTGTCACTATCAATGACTCAAGAGACAAAAGAGTAGTGATTCCTTCTGCATCCCCACAAAACTCAGCCACTTCTGTGATGTATGCATTTATAACAGAATCATTAAATGTCTTGTCTGTTCCTTCTCCATGATATTATGCTATTCCACCAATGATGTTATCCTGATTGGAGCTCACAAGCAGGAAATAACAGCTGCTTTAGGTGTATAACTGAGACACCTTCACACAAAAGGATATAGGTACAAAAATTCCAGGATCTTGTGACATTGATGTCATTGAGAGGTCCTGTGATCTAGGACCTGCTATGATTTCCACAAAGATAAAGAACAACTTGCTTCGACCTGCCCCACCATCATCACAAAAGGAATACAATGCATAATGGGATTCTGGATTTTGGAGACAAGATATTTTTCATTTGGGCCTATTTATTGAGTGTCACAACAAGCTACCAGCTTTGAAGGAGTTCAGAGTGACAAAGGTTTTGCACAGATACAGCCTCCTCTGTGTGCTGCTCTGTCCCCTGACTGTGTGACCCACCATGACCTGTGGTTCTTAGGGGTCAAGATGCAGAGGTGCTGCTGGAGCCTCTGCAAGAGCCTGCAGCTAAATCACAGTGCAGCTCTGCAGTATTTCTGAGCAAAGATGCACGTGCCCTCTGTGAATGACTGCTTTTGAGAACACTTGGCTTGTTATGGAGCCTTTGCAGAGGGTAAACATTTAATTATGTTGGCCTGTGACTGAGCTGCTGATCATAAATTCCACGCTGGACTCACAGAGACAGAGTTGGGTGTGCACGGGATTATGCCATCATCAAAAGGAAATAGTCTGGATGAGATAAAATTTAATCAAAACATAAACTACAAAGAGGAAGTGCTTTCGTTTTTTATGTACTTACATTTGTTTTATTACCTTAGCTCAACTGCAGTTACTCCCTGTGCCCAGTAGTCTGAGAAAAGAAAACAAACAAACAAATGTTTGGTTTACATATGGTCCTTTGGTTGGAATGAACGTCTCACCGCCTGTGTCTAAAACTTTGACTGATGGCCCAAGACTTGAAATAAATATGGTTAGGAAACTGCTGACAAAAACCCTGGAGAAGAGGTGTGTGGATGGAATACTAGTTGGCGGCATGTAGAGGTGAGAGCTATGTGAATGCTTTCTAAGGGGTGAGCCGGGGGTGAAAGCCTGCCATGTGGACATTTCTTTGCCTTCTCTCCCCAGCCCACTTGTCATTGTCCAGTGGGATCATGAAACAAATGGGCGTGGTCTCACAAGTGGAGTTATGTTGAGCTTATCAACATGGACTTCCGTTCACTGAGGCCACCCTCCTGCCTGTCACTGCTGAACGACAGAATCTGTTAACCGAATTCAGCTTCTGTCGTGACACCGTGCCTCGAGTGACCATCCCATTACCTCATTTAAGACTGACTACATCAAACTGCTTTCAACATGAAAGGGCTGATTTTTTGTTATTATTGGAATAATCATGTTGGTTTTTTGTATATATTTGCCTTCCACAGTATAAAACTTTTTATTTATTTATTTATTTTGAGACAGGGTCTGGCTTTTGTAGTTCAGGCTGGCCCTGAGCTCAGTCTTGACACAGCACTCCTCCTGCCTTTGCCTCCCAAGTGCTGGAATTACAGGCGTGAGCCACACCTGGCACTGTGGCATGTGATTTTGATTGCTGGTGAGCGTGAGTTACCACACCCAGCATTGTTGTATGTGGTTACCAGAGATTGAGCCCCGGTGCTTGCACTTGCAAGGCAGGCACCAGAACCACTGAGTTAAATCCCCAGCCCAGCTTATGTCTCAGAGATGTCTGAGTTTTTCTTTTGTAGCTGTTGCATATTTTTTATTGAATTTATTTCTATGTGCTTAATCTTAATTGCCACTTTAAATAGTATTTGCTGTAATATATTATAACCTCTGTTGTTCCTCTTTATTAAGGCTGTTGGCTTTTTAAACTAATAATTTTTAGTATATTAATCTTGTATGAGTTTCTTATGCTATGAAGAAAAAACATGTGGTTACAAAGTAAATTTATATTAGCTTTTAGACTAATAATTTTTAAAAATGTATTGTTTTCCAAATCATGTAAAAAACAAAAGCATATTTATAAACTATTGTTATAATAATGCTCTCTTTAATAAAAAAAAAAAAACCTTTAGCGAAATCTTTTTTTCTCATGTGGTTTGAGTTACTGTCACACAGCCTTTTACGCTATTCTGCAAAATACCCCTCGGTACTCTTTGCGTGGTAGCTGTAATGGTAACAAACTTATTCAGCTTGAGTTTACCTGGCATTTCTTAATCTAGTCCTTATTTTTTGAAGGACAGTTGTGTTAGAAATAGAAGTTGTGGCTAGGAGTTTACTTTATTGCTTAGCATTTTTTTTTTTAAGGTTTTTTGAGACAGGGTCTCGCTTTGTGGTTCAGGCTGGCCCTGAGCTCAGCCTCAAACTCACATCACAGCAATCCTCCTGCCTCTGCCCCCTGAGTGCTGGGATTACAGGCGTGAGCCACCACGCCCAACACTGTGGTATGTGGTACTGATTGCTGCTGGGGTGAGTCTCCAGGCCTAGTATTGTTATGTGCTTACCGGGGATCGAACCCAGGCCCTTGTGCTTGCAAGGCAGGCGCCTGAACCACTGAGGTATATCCCCGGCCCCTATCACTTAGCATTTTAAACGTATCAGCCACTACATTCGGCCTTTGAAGTGTCTGGTGAGAAATATGCTGAGAATCCTATTAGTTTAGATCTGTCATCTCAGCCATGTCTGTGTGAAGCTTTGGGAGAGACCAACACAGACCTTCATTAAGGAATGGTTCTGCTCGCCTACATACTGGTGTCATTTAAAGCCACTGAGTGGTCTTAGTAGATATTTTGTCCCTCTTTCCTCTCACTTTCAGATCAAAAAAGTCAGTGGAGGGGTTTAAATCGGTTGATTCACAGCTGAAATCACTGTTGTTTTCATTGTCATCTTCACTGTATCATCATTGCCCCACAAAGTGCAATCAATCAATACATCGCTGCTTATGGAGATCTCCGCAGGTGTTGCACATCTGACCTTCTCTTGCAAACACGGATCCCAAGGTCAAGAGGGCAAGGATACATGTCTGAGTTTGCTCTGCTGCTAACTGGACACAGAAGACCTAAGCCTCAAACTTGGCTCTTCTCTGTCTACGCAGCGTGCTTTCTCCTTGATACCACATGAAGGTTCACAGGATGGGGGGAGTAGTATGTGCTGTTTACTGGGGGACCTGACATAAGACCCTTTCCAACAGGTTGAGCTGCATTATTCTGTTTAACCCTCCAAAGGAGCCTGCTGGATGAGTACTTTTGTAACCCCCCATTTCTCTTCCAGTGATGGAAATACTCACCCCCCAGGTTATTCTAAGCCTGGATCCTTTTCAGTATTCAAGTGTTAGTAGCAAACCCAGAGAATTTTCTGGAACATTCTGTCTGAAATAGGAATATCATGCTAGTTTCTACCTATCCTTATTCATTTCCTCAGTGGAACTTGCCACACACATTTGTGATTTGTTTTGTGCTTTTAAAAATCATTATCTGTAAAAACATATTGGTTATAAATTCCTAAAAGGCAGGGACCCTGCTACCTTTTTACAGAGGATCCCGATGTCTATCACCATGCCTGACATGCACTAGAAATGTGAGGAATTCTTGATGATTCTGTTATGAATGGACTTAGCTTGTTAGTGGGCCTTTGCAGAGAGCAAACACTTGATTATGTCGGCCTGTGGCCGAGCTGCTGATCATAAATTCCATGTGGGACTCACAGAGCTGTAGAGTTGGGGGAGAAAAGTGAGATCTAGAAGTGCTGAGTAGCTTACTGAAGGCCACAGACCTGCTGAGGAGCAGGAAGACAAAGTCAAACGTAGGTCTACGGATTCCAGATCGTGTGTGTTTATTTCCAGCACTAACTGGTTTCACACAGCTAAAAGTGCCCAGTAAGTACATAATCCTTACTGAACTCAGTTGTTTTATTTCTTAAAGCCCAACTCTTCTGCCCTAGCCTGGCTAGGATCAAAAAAGCAGAGATTAAGTTTATAACTCTCTCTCTCTCTCCCTTAGAATAACCACTTTGACTTAAGGCAATGATGAGTCATTATGCCACAGAGTTTAGCTAAATGAACTGCTTCCAGCCCTGTCTCCAGTGGTGCTGTGTTGAAAGGTTAGAGCTTTTATCCCAGAACACTTACAGAGATAAAGGAAAATGAAGGCTGAAAGGTTTAACCATTCATGGGGGGAATAGAAGCCTGCTTATTCCAGCCACAAAGGATTTACTTCGCCAGAAGGGAGGGAGGGGACCGTCTCAATGTTACTATGTACAAGTGTAATGTTTTAAAACTTATATTGCAAAACTATTAACATATTCAAGGCAGTTTTGATTGAGAAAGAAGTCTTAGTCTGGGGTTGTAGCTCAGTGGCACATCCTGTACTTAGCATGTCCAGGGCTTTGTGTTCCCCTCCCAACACACACACACACACACACACACACACACACACACACACACACACACACAATCTTGTATAATTAAATTGCCAACATTACTTCTTCAGAGGCTGGAAATCCCTTCAGAGTTCCGTAAAGAACACACAGATACGACTCTGATTGTGATGAATATTCCATTCTGCATTCTACTTTCATTTAGGGCTTTATCATAAATGCACTTTCTTATCCTTAAACTATTTCTAATGACCTACATGCTGTTTTTCTGTCACACATCAATAAGCCAAGCTACTGTGACTGGACATTTTTATTATTTATGAGTGAGTTCCAAGGCATTTCACATTTCATTTGGGACCTCCCTCTCTCTCACCAAAGGCCTCACATTCTTATTGCCAAGCCAAAGGACAGCAGGACTTTGTATGTGCTGCTAAACTCTTCCCCAAAAGGCCTTGTGCTGCTTGACCATAGCTTCCACTGGGCGTAATGTCCCTGGTCTGGCCTCTGCTTAGAAAACATTACCTTAAGTTTAACATAACAGAGCAGTGTGGCAACTCAACTTGTCAACCTGCATTTGATTAAACACTCATTCTGTTAAATATTTTCCATGCATTTCCCCTTGAGCTGTGTGGCATGTTTTATCTGCTATGTGTACATAACAGGAGAAAATTTTTAAAAATAATAATCTATAGTTCTGTCATAATGTACTTTGGGAAATCTATGTCAGCTGACTGTCAGTTGTCTAGATTGAAGCTGGGAATATGTTAGTTATCTAAGTCAGAGAGATTCCCTTTGATCAATCTGAAATGAAAGTCTGTAATGGAAAGAAAGGAAATTTGATTACAGCTCTCCTGCCATGAATACTTAAATACTACTATGATGCCATCACTCGATGGCAGCTAATTTGTTTCTGAGAATCTTGGCAGAGGAGGCTACACACACCTCAGCCGGAGAGAGAGGGCCTGAGTCACCCGGCCCCGAGGCGGGAGTGACACTGTACTGAGGGCTGGGAGACCAGACTCCTCCATGGCATGCGGCACTGCTCACGTCTGCTGCATCGTGCTATGCTGCTTTGCTGAGCTGGGCTGTGGAAGGTTCGCAAATGTGGAAGGACCTGGGTTCAGGACTCTGAGCACGTGTTACCTGCCCCTGCGCGGTGTCTCCATCCCTACCCACCCCGCACCCCACCTGTGCCTGCACCACCCCAGCCTTGAACTTGCCTTGGCTTCCGCTTTCCCACCCATAAGCAGCATCCAACTGAACTGATCACTCGTGACTAAGACAATCAGATACTTGTCTTTGCTGAGCCTCCAAGGGGACAAGGGCGCAGGCTCGGCCTTGGTCTCTGGCGCATGCGCAGTCATATGCTTCATAGGATCCACACACAGAAAAGTCAGCGGACCACAGCAGGGAAAGCATGTTCCCTCGAGTCTGTCGGATTATCTTTGAATCTGCTGGGATTACAGGCGTGAGCCACCAGGCCTGGCACTGTGGTATGTGGTACTGATTGCTGATGGGCATGAGTCACCACGTGTGGCATTGTGGTATATGGTTACCGGGGATCGAACTAGGGACCTTGTGCTTGTAAAGCAGGCGCCAGAACCATTGAGCTAAATCCCTGGGCCGATGATACTTTAATTTAAAATATTAATGGAAATTATACATTCTGATGGGTATTTAAAGTGTTTCTAATTTATTGCTATTACAACAAATGCCTCAGTTGACATCTGAATTCTGTATTTTATATCCTTAGGCAAGAATATTTGAGGATTATTGTTATTTTCATTTTTTTAACCTTTTAGACCCTTGTTTTACCAGAACGAGTACTCATGCACCTTAATTCATAGTAAACATGGTTATTTTCCATGTAACACTTCTCTTGACTGTTTCACTGTCATTACTCTTACCAGAATCACCCACAGTCATGTATGTGCAAGTCACATTGGAGGCAGGGCCCCGCGAAGCCGGCTGGAGAAATGGGAGGGGCTTGACAATTTTAAGATCCCAGGGTGGCAACGGATGATTCTTAGGACCCCGTTTATAAAACTTCTCGTGGGCTCTCGTGAGATGTGAGCGGTGTAAAGAAGATCACAGAAGAGGAGTCCTCTCTCATAATTCCTCACAGTAGACTCCTCTGGATCTCCTAGATACCCAGAGTGGCCTTTTATTTTTGATTTTTGTCCTTTGTTTAGTTTTGTTTTGTTCTTCCCTTACCCCTCAACCTTTAACTTTGAAATAAACCTTTGGTAAAATTTTGGCCTGTCTCGTCCAATTCTTTGCAACAAGAAGTTTACTCTGTCCATTTTTCATTGTTCATTTGTTATATATCCAAATGTATAATATTAGAGTAGCTTAACATTTATATTAATTCAGTCATACTCAAAATTAATTACTTGGCTTTCTGGTGCCTTTTAATGTCCATTTTATTTTTGAAGTCATTTCACGTTGCTCCACATAGATTCAAATCATTTTTTCTGACAGTTCCAAAGAATTCAAACTCACGTGAGTATTGCAATTGGAAAGTTTCTGGCAATGCACAGGTTGGATTAAAGAACAATGTAATTACAATTTGGATAGATTATGCCAGGGTATTTTCAAAATTATTACACTTATTTACAATTATGACATCAGTGTGGAGCATTATTTCCTCTACATCCTTCCTAAAAGTGAGGATTATGCAATGGGGTTTTTTTTTTTTTTTTTTTTTTAGGTTTCTTGAGACAGGGTCTTGCTTTGTGGTTCAGGCTAGCCCTGAGCTCAGCCTCAAACTCACATCACAGCAATCCTCCGGCCTCTGCCTCCCGAGTGCTGGGATTACAGGTTTGAGCCATCACGCCCGGCACTGTGGTATGTGGTACTGGTTGCTGCTGGGCGTGAGTCTTCATGCCCAGTATGGTATGTGGTTACTGGGGATCAAACCCGGGTCCTTGCGCTTGCAAGACAGGCGCCGGAACCACTGAGCTAACTCCCCAGCCTGATTGTGCAATGTTTTGCTGTGTGAAAATCCCCTTCTGTTGTCTGCTCAACTTGCCTTTACACATCAACACTATGAGCATGTTTTTCTGTTCTCCAACCACTTGCCTTAGATTATTATTATTATTATTGTTATTATTATTATTATTATTATTATTCTACTTTTCTTGTTCCAATATATCACCTGCCAATGTTCCCAACTTGGCAGTCATTCAGAATTTCAAACTTGAAACCTAGGTGATGATAACATTTCAGATGATCCTCGGGTATAAGTGATTTATCTGTTTTAGAAAGTCTGCAGGGACCTCGAACAGATGAAAAGCTTATGTGGATAATTGTTTTGGAGACAAGAGAATGACTTTTTGGAGGGTATTTGTATCACAGAAGTGCAGGCTATAGGCATGAAATTAAATTAACTAACATGTTTGACCAAAAGCCACTGAGGGACCATTTTCGCGTGGTTGTGACACAGCCTGGCAGCTCTCCCTGTTTCCAAACTCACAGCCATCCCGCTTCCTATTCAACGGGTACATTTAATTTGTCTCAGGGCTTTGTGGAGAATGGGACACATGACTTGTCAGGACACATCTGGTACATTAGGAGGATTTCTCTTTGCTTCTCCACCCCTTGTCATCCCAGACTTCTCCCCTCTACTGGAGAAAGAATCTCTCCTCTTCTAGAACAGGCCTCAGGCCTCTCTCCTATTGTCAGTTTCTGTTGATGAGTCTTAATTTTCCATTAAAGCTCTGTAAGACTCCACCTCCACTGCTGACAGCTTGGCATTTCCCCGCTGTGGCATCCTCAAGAGTCCTTAAGATGGGCGAGGGAGGTGAAAGAGAGGACTGTGTTGGGGGGGCACAAAAAGGCCCGTCAGTGTCACACAACATCTGTCACCACGAGGTTGAATTAGAAAGTCTTTGACGCACGCTGATATGCCGTCCTTCCAGCCTCTGGGGGCGCTGTGGAGCCTCTTGCTGCTCTGCAGACCCTGGACTGTGGAGCAGACCTAGTGCTCCCTGGTGCTACCCAGCATGGTGGCCATCGGTAGGGTACCAGGAGTGAGCTGTGACCCGTGGCAGCTGTGCATCGGGAGGGCTCTCCTTTGGCAGAGGACATGGATGGATTTGGATGTGTAATGTTGGGAGGAACTTGGCATCTAAAACAGACAAGAGTCATGAATCTAGTGCCTTGGGGAAGGCAGAGGGGAAAATGTTCCATGGCACTATGGCTGGAAAGAGTCTTATTTTCTAGAAAAGAATATGTAACAGAACTTTGAGGTTGGCATTTATGTATTAGACAAGGCAAGTCCCGTTTTTTCAATGAATCCTCAGTACATAAACATGTGTGAGTTTGGCAGGGGAGGGGTGCTGTGAGAGGACCAATAACGAACTGAGTTCTAGTATATATAGTTGATATTGTGAAATAGAAAATATTCAAAAGGAAAGGGGGTGTAGGGGTAAATAATGAGGGGAAAAAGAATGTGATAGTAATTTTTTTAAAAAAAGAAACATAGCTTATGTATATAGGGGATGGGGGGTTGCAAGGTGGGTGGGGGAAGGGGAAAATATGAGAATCAAGTCGTGTCATATTCTGGTACAATGCTGAATATGATGATGATGGGTATTCACAATGTACCAATAAAGATTTGAATAAAAAATGATCATATGATTTTTTTTCTTGGTGCAGCTAGTACAGTGTGTGCCAGGACCTGTGTATCGTTGTCTAATGTCACCTAATCTACATAAAATTTCCATTAGATCCTTTATCCCCCAACTCACTTCAATGAACTTCTTATGAAGTTCCGCATCACTTAACCCTGGAATATATTTAGAGAAATGTGCCATTGGTCAAACATCACAGACTATGCTGTGACAAGTTAGGAGAGCCACAGTGTCACTCAGTGGTGTAAGCTGATGGGAGCACAATCACATTTCTGGACTGATGGTGACCGAAGCAGAGCTGGGGCAGAGCTGAAGACTCTTGTGACATCCTGCTTGCAGTACCCCCATAGGATATTATTGTTCTCAGCTCTTAGTGGCTCCTCGAAGGTCAGGTGCACCCGTCTCATCCAATCATCTGAAGCCAGGAAGGAGAGCCCTTCGGCAGGAGCTGAGGAGGTACTGCCCTGATGTGCCTGCCCATATGACAGATGGGTAAACTGAAGTTCAGAGAGGAAAAGGCTTTGACGTCAAGGAGTAATGAAATCATTAACTGAGGACTCTGGTGGTGGGCGTTAAGGATGTGATGGAAGGCATTTTATGCAACTGTTTTATCTGACTGATCCACTTATGGTCATTTCCAGGCCTGCGGCTCCTCCTCTCCTGATCCTCTCTACTGACTCCGCCCTTTGTGAGTGGCCAGGTACAGGCCCTTCAGAGGTCCAAAGCCCTAGAATACGACGAAGCCACTGCACAGAAGGACGCTGGATCCCTGGCAGGCTGCACGGAGCAGAACGCTCCCCTTTTTTAGTCAGTAGCCACTGAACCGCATTGTGAGCCAGAAGTAAGACTTTATTTTGTGGGTTATTACATAACAGGTCATTTCAAAACTGAGAGACTCAAACAGCCACCATCTTAGCCTCACACCTTTCTGCACAGGAGATGGACACGTGAGCTTAAAATGGCTGCCCTCTGCTGATCTGGCAAGGGCTGCTGTGTCACCCGGAGCTGGACACATTTGGGATACTGTAATGCTCAGTCTCTCTCCCTCTCAGAATACTTCGCATTTTTGCTCGTGGATTTCTGCTCTTCTCTCTCCCCTCTCTTTGCCCTCTCATTCCCTTTTAACACAAAAGACTTACCTTTCTAGGCCCTTCCAAATATTCAGAGGAAAGCCAAAACTCAGATCATACTTACCTGAAGTTTTCTGTTGGGTGAAAGATTCAGGCGAGATCAGGCGCACGCAGGATGGTCTGGCTGTACACAAAGGATTCAGTGTCTTTGCACTCTCTTCATGCTGCAGGAACAGAAATGGCTCAGTGAGAACTCTCTAGAAAGGAGACCCTAACACTAGGCAACCAGTGGGGATATTTTATAAGTAGGATGGTGTCATCTTAGTTCATTTTCCATTTCTGTAAAATAATATTTGAGGCCAGATAATTTATAAAAAATATCCAGGTTTATTTTCCAGAGACTCAGAAGTCCAAGGAGCCAGTGTCTGCTGGGGCCTATCTGTGACACCACAAAATGGCAGTAGGCAATACGTAACAAGACAGAACAAGCGTGGCACTTCCGGTCTCTCTTCCTGTTCTTAGCAAGTTACTAATACCATGCTGGAGGCTCTACTCTTCTGAGTTCAACTAATGTTAATTACTTCCCCAAAACCCTCCCTTCCATATACCATCAACACAAATTTGAAGATTTTGTTTTCAACATATGAAACTTTGAGGGAATACTGTATTAGGCATCATCAAACAGCTTGATCTTGTTTCTGATTCCAAAGGGAATCTGACTTGATTTCTAAACTGCAGCTTAGAGGAACATTAAAGTCTGGCTAGGAAAGGTAGTGAAGAAATCCTCTCATAAAAAACTTCTCCTTGGAGTCTCATGGCCACAGTACTGAGGAGGGCCTTATCTTTCAGGGGTGCCACCCACAGACGTGCCCCCGGGGACAGAACTTTGACCAAAGCTCATCTGGTCTCTCCAGTTGCATGAGCTGGGAAGGTAAGGTGCAGCCTGGTCCCGCTTATCCTGGTTCTGCAGTTGGGGTTAGGCAGTGGCTCCTCTGGGGCCTTCCGATTGCAAGTGAGGCTAGAATGCAATAATTCTCAACCTTTAGGCGGCTTCAGAGTCCTCTATGCTTGGTACAAATGCAGATGCCCGGTCATCATGCCAGTTAGCCTGAGGACGCACGAGTTAGAAGATGTCACAGGTGGGGCAGATCATCGTCTCAGTCCAGCTGCAGACAAATCCAAATCTAACGGAATGCATTTCCACCAGGCAAGAGGCATCTATTATTCCTACACCTGATTTTTATGGGCTGTGAACTAGAGACTGGAACGAAGAGATAAAAAGGGAGAAAGGGCACTTCTCAGTGTGCAGTGAAGCCTTGCTAGCAGGAGGCTTTTCCCTGATTTCAAACAGTCCCACCTGGAGAGATGCATGGACACCGCCGCGAGTCTGTGAAGTGCGGGTGCCCTCTAGTGGTGGTACGGGAAACATCCCTCTAGGAACCTCCATTTCTGGGTCACTTAAAATACCACCAGTGGCCAGAAGGGTTCGCTTCACATTGGTGAGGAATGAATTTGGTTTACTGTTTCCAGATGAGGGAATCTCAGGAAAATTGTGTCTAGGTTCTTGGTATTTTGAACAAAGAAATGAGCAGGACACTCAAAAGGAGTAACAAGAATAAGATTTATTAAAAGCAAAAGATGTAAAAATACACCACAGGGTGGGAGAGGGCCAGTGGGAAGAGATCATGGCCACAGAGGGGCAAATACAGGCCTCTTGAGGTCCGGGGCTTATGGGAGGGTCTATTGCTGGGGATTGACAGGAGTCATGGCCCAATCAGGAACCTGACCCAACCCACCTGTCAAGAGCCTATAGGTTTCTAGAAGTGTCATTGTCCAAGATACATCCTTTAGTGCGGAATCAGAAGGGCAAAACTACAATGCAGATGAGGCTGGATGCAGATTAGGGTTGTGTAACTTTCGGTTTTGCACACGCCAGGGCGGTGGGGAGTGAAGTGACATTTATCTATTGGTTTTCTGATGTTCTGATATGGTCATTCTTGCCCTGTCCAGTTCCTGGAGTCTTGGCTCCGCTGCTTTCTGCTGTTCACTAGACCTTGCTCTACCTCTGGACTCACAAAGTCCAGATGCAGAGGGTGAGTGAGGTAGAAATCTCCAGAATCCCGGAGGCGAAGAGAACAGCTCTCTGTTTACCATCACTAGCTCTTTTACCTTGTGCAAACCATTTGACTTCTCTGATTCTTGTATTTTTGGTCTGTAAAACTGGCATAAGGAAAGGAGCAGATTCCACCATTGGGATATCTTGACAGTGTCTGCCGCTCCCCCTCTTGTGTCTTTTCCCCACTCGTTAGAGGCTACCCTTTGCCGTGATAGTGACCCTCTCCAGATATGGCGGAGAGGACTGGGGACCTCAGCGAAAATAGTAAACGACGCCCCCTCGATCAGAGACTGAACCTCGTGGCCTCCACCTGACCTCCGAGAGGCTCTACCCTTGTCCCAGGAAGAGGTCTGAGGCTCGGCTCCTCCCTCTGCCATCCTCCTCCAGCCCCTGTGTCTTCTGTGGTCTGAGCAGTTGCAAAAGTGAGCACCAGCATCATCGTCCTGCTTTGTACCGGTCACTGGCTGTGAACATAAAGGACACATACATAAGATACCCTAGCGACTTCCTGCCCAAGGCAGTGGGGACTCACCAAGAGCTGTTGGCCTGACAGCCATCACAACAGGACCCAAGGCCCAGGCAGAGCCTTTCACTGCATGTGGAGATGTAAAAATCCCCATCAGCATAGAGGATCATTGCTGATGGATGCTCCCTCGCTGATATATCCTGAGGGTGAGTCAGGCTCTGGGAAGGAAGGGCTGGCACAGGATGGGTGCCATACTCCTTTTCTTTAAAAAAAAAAAAAAGTTGCTCCTTAGGCACATGTTTATGTCTCATTTCACATGGAAATCCTTCTGTTGTTTTCTCTTGTGGTGGGCACACAGAGCCCTGAAACTGCAGTGGAAGCTGTTAGCAAACTGTAAATATTATTTATGCCACAGTGAGCCAAGGATTCTTTCCAGGAGTCAGGGGAGAAGTGGGGGAAATGGGTCCCTGCCCCTTGGCAGTAGATTCAGGCGAGGGGATGCACACACACTCCAATAAATAGGTGAAACATCGCATGAGAAGTAGTGTGAGAGGAAGTGAAAGGGGCTGGGAGGAAGGGATAGGCGGCACTTCCGACATGGCAAACCCCAGGGGAGCCAGAAGCTGAGCGTCTGGTACTTTCCAGAGCATTTGATGTCTGTGTCTGTGCTGTTGGCACCCCCCTAAAGCTCAAGACTAATTTGGTGATTAGTAGCTGGGATGCGTGTGTGCTCATGTGGACATAGTTATCCTCTTCAGCCACTTGCCAGAAATCTAGGCCCTGAGCAAGACCTTCTGAAAGATTCCAGGGTTACGAGTGTGGTTTTATCTACTGTTCTTGTCTCTTTCTCCTTGATCAGCAAAGATATTGGAAATGCACAAGTCCAGCCACAAGTGTATGTAGTTCTAGCACTGGGTGGCAGTATTGCTTCTGAGGTGCAATGGTGCCTGGTGAGATTTCACAGGGGACAGATGTGACCACCTGTTCTTCTTCCTGCACTGAGGACAGCATTTACGGTTCCTCTGCCTGCAGTTCTCTCTTGAGATTTCCATAGTGGGCTTTTTGCATCCTTTTGACCTTAAGTGTCACAGCCTGTTGCCCTGCGATGGAGGATAGTCCCCAAAGGACTTAATGGAAGAGGAGCACTCAAGCAGGGTTTTGCCGAATGAGCAGATCACCAGAGGAAAAACAGACACCATAAGTTTCCCTGTGTGGGACCATGTCACCTTGGGAGGTGACAGGGGTGAAGAAGGGAGGGCCAAGGTCCTGAGCACTCTCAGTGTTGTAGGCTTGACTGGTACTCTAATGAACATGATCCTTTGGAGGGACCAGAGTAGGAAGTAACTGCACAGGTCTAAGTTATTATTACAATGGTTTGGATAGAGAGTAGGTTTTTATGATAGCACTGGAGCAGAGGCTGAAGGTATCAGGAGCTAGAATTAGTAGGGCCTTATGGCTTTTCCAATTTTTAACTCAAGTGGGCATCAGAGTGATTCTAGAATCTTGTTTTGGGGACAGTCAGGCAGATGAGCATCCAGAGGTAGAACCAGCTTTCAGGAAAGATCATCCTACCTAAAAAATGATACAAATCGAAGATGGGGTTTAAGAGAGTGGCTTGAGCAGCACAGAGGTAGACTGGAGAGTCATTAGATTAGAGAGGGCTTGGGGAGCCACAAATATTTGTGGAGAAGAAATCTGTACATGAGGAAAACTTGGAGAGTTGGAGCACCTCGGATAAAACTTTCCAACTTCCATGTCCTCACATGCATGCAAGCTACATGACACAACAGAGTTGGGAAGCGATGCACTGTATGCTGTCATGCTGTAGGCTGAGCCACTGGGCACACAGCAGCAGGGACACCTCCAAATGTGGTGGGGTTCTCTCCTCTGATGGATACCAGTCTTTCAGGATTTTCCTCAGTGATCTCACATGAAATTTGCATGTAAAAAGCATGCAGTATTATTACGCAATACCAACAAGCAGATGGAGACCTCATTTTGCCTGCACCAGTCCAGAGTGCACACAGCTCTTCGTCTCACTTCCTGTTGGTTCCCTCAAGGAGCCCCTGCTGCCCCACAGGTGAGAATCTCAGGCACAGCTGCCAGAGGACACTGCTGTTGAGAGCCTTTGGTGCTGTCTCCAGCTTCAGGAGTTTGCCAGGTGAGGCTGACCCATTTTTAAGTTCTCCCACATCTTCCTCAGCACAAGGGAGAGTACTTTGTGTTTTGATGTTGCTGAAGAAAAGGTTGAAGTTATTAGTACAGTTTTGAAGTCATAGCAGCAGTGTTACTCTCCCTTGGAACTGGATCTCTTTTTAGCAAATTGTGTTGACTTTAGTCCTTTTTCTGGGTTTTTCATTGTCACTTTGTCAAGCCTTCCTGTCTTCTTTGCTATTCTGTTCTCTGGAGAATGACAATTCTTCCAACACCCACTCAGCCTTCATCTACCTTTGAAAGGCACAGTGTCTGGCATCCAGGGCCTTCTGGGGACTGGGAAGAAGCTGAGAGTAGGCTGCATAGAGATGGGGGACTGAGCTCAGCCCAGGGAGACTCAAGAGGGGACATCCGGGCACTCAGGAACAGGCTGGAGCATGTGGTAGCCTGATAACCATGAAATAAGGGGAAGAAACACAGGTGTTAAAAAGACCCGGGCCGAGTTGTTTCTGTAGCCTTGAGCAATTTGCTTTTCTTTGAGCCTCAGGTTTTCCATTTGTTATATATTTGAATATATTATTTTAATATATTTTGTATATATTTGAAGATAGTCGTGCACCCCATAATGACACTGTAGTCAAAGCTAGTGGCTCCTTATGGTCACAGAGACTGAACAGTTTCCTTCATCTAACGATTTTGTTGCTGTCAGAGTGCTGAACCACAGTACAGTTCTCCCATATCCTGGTGTGCTGGAGAAGCAGAGCACAGCTGCACACAAATGTAGAATATAAGCCTTGTTATGCTTTCACCACCAGTTTCTACTTTGCTGCCCTTGTATTGCACCACATGGCCTCGGTGTACATTAGGCTTCACCACCCAGGGGCAAACCGATGTCTGCTGGGCAAAGTCGCCCACTGAAGGGTTTCCCTCAGGTAAGCAAGGCATGGCTGCATTTCTCAGGCGCGTTCTGAGAGCGAGAAGCCAGTGTGCACAGCGCTGAATTGCAGTCAGTCATGGCTGTGTGCTCTCACCAACCTAAACTGACGTTTACAAGAAGAGTTATATAAGCAGATGGTAGCAGGGGCTGAGTCTGAGATGGGGTCTGGAGCCCTAGCGTGTGGGGCAGTCACGGTGAGTAGCCATCGCTGCTCTCTGGGACACTTACATGCAGCAGGACCCCACGGTGTGTGTGGGGAGGTGGTGGGCTCCAACCCTTAGGTGAGTCTGATTTTTGTACTTTTTAAAAAATGAAAACAGTAGGGATAGCCCCTGAGGAATAGAAACCACCACAGTTTTAAAAATATTTTGTCTTTGTGCCGGGGATATAGCTCAGTGGTTCCAGTGCCTGTCTTGCAAGCGCAAGGACCTGGGTTTGATCCACGGTAACCACATACAATACTGGGTGTGTGGAGACTCACGCCCAGCAGCAATCAGCACCACATACCACAGTGCCAGGCGTGGTGGCTCACGCCTGTAATCTCAGCACTCGGGGGGCAGAGGCAGGAGGATTGTGATGTGAGTTTGAGGCTGAGCTCAGGGCCAGCTTGAACCACAAAGTGAGACCCTGTCTCAAAAAACCTAAAAAAAAAAAAAAAAAACCAAAAAAAAAAAAAAACACCAAGTTTTATCTTTGCTGTCTCATCTCCAAAAGCTAACTATGCTCAGAGGTCAAAATCATGCCAAATACTAAAAAGAATAAAGGACTAAAATGACATTTAATCCCAAAACATACAAATCACCATTTAAACTTTTGAAATTCAATATGTATGTATTTGGTCACACATGACACGCATAAATGTAGTTCCTGAGTTTGATACTAAACATTGCATAATGATCACTCACTCATGTCATTATACGGTTGTTCTTAGAAATGCATTTAACATTATTTTAAAAGCACAGACAGTATCCTTTCTTATTGCTGTTTTATCTTACTACTATTATTGGTTTTTTTCCCTGTTTTCTCACATTTAAAAACAATGTTTGGAGAAGCATTAATGTAGCAGCCTTTGTCGTTAGAAGAGATGATTTCCTTAAGCTGCGCGGTTGGTCTCCCTCCCACAGATTTGCATCTTTGGGATTCAACCAATCTCAGGTTTAAAAAAAAAATGGGAAAATTTCTATCTCTACTGTGCATGCTCAGATGTTTTTCCTTGTTATTCCTTAAACAATACAGTGTAACAATGACCCACACAACACATGGTATCAGGCGCCATCTAGTGGTGATTTGTGGTATGCAGGAGGATGTGTGTGGTTCATATGCAAATACTATGCCATTTTATATAAGGGATTGAGCAACTTCAGACTTTGGGGTCTATGGAAGTCCTACCACTAGATTCCCTACCGACACGAGGGTGGCCATGTCTCTGATCCCACTTAGATCCAAGGCCTTTAAAGACAGGACACGCTGGAGCTATGCAGCCCCACTTATGCTTTGTGGAATTTGCTGATAATTCACTTTTATTCAGTACCTGGTGCAGGTTACATTTAAATGCACCAGAAATTGATATCTACTCTGAAAATGAGACAATCAAGTCTCAAAGAGGTTGGGGAACTTGCTAAGGTCATACAACTGAAGTGTTCAAGGCCTGATGAAAAAAACTTATATTTGTCTTATTCCAAACTCCTCTTCTTCATGCTACCTCTGAGCCTGACACATCCAGAGGTCCCCAGCATCTGTCCTATAGCCAAGAGCATAGTAGGTTGTTCTAAATATTTGATGAGTGAAGGAAATAATAGATGAACTCATAAGTGAACAAACCAGTCCAGGAACTACTGGAAGTGGAAGCCAGGAAAAGCATGATTTGTGTGTGTCGGGGGGGGGCAGCAATATCGATTTACCTATTATTTCTCCTTTGCATTCTAATAGGTTTACAGAACAGGGCATCGGGCCTGAAAAATAGCACATTCTCCACATTTCACTGTCAACTAAAATGATTTAAAATGTCCTATGAATAAGCAAACACAGCAAATGCAAGAAAGAGCAGAAAATGGAACATGGAAGTGGAGTTACGATAAATAGGATCTGAAATATCTGGGTCCTTTGAACAAGAAATCAAAGAACAAGGCGGCTCACTTTTGCTTTGTGTGAGCAGCGAGTCAAAAAGGCAAAGAGTCCAAGGAGCATGTGTGGATTCCGACAAATCACACATGGTATTTCGAGCAGTCCCTTCATCTGAAGATTTCAAAGTATTTAGCAGATTTGGGGGGTCTGATTGGAAAAGGGAGAGATTCTTTCCCCTCTTGCTGAACTGATGCTAGATAGAGAACACTGGAACCACCTCAACTGACCAAATTAGCCTGGGAGGTGGAGGAGAGGGGCCGCAGCACTCAGAGATAGGGACCCAGGCTGCCGTTCAGACAGGTGAGAGAGTGGGCAGGATTTTTCAATAAGGCTCAAGCCATTTGTTCACACGCTACTCATTTATCCAACATAAATGAATGCGGACAGAAGACCCAAGCTTGGGCCTCAGGGAGACCTGGGCCTGAGCCCCAGCTCTTGCACTCAGTACCTGTTCAAGTCGAAGCACAGCTTGGCATTCCTTAGTGCCATGTCTAAGATGGGAACGATACCCTCAGGATCGATGTCGTTAGTCTTTTTTATAACATGGAAAATGAGTCTCCGCAAAGTTGAGTGACCTCCGCTAGGTGGAAGAAGAAGGATATGCTAAAATCTACACCTGGACCTGTCCACCTATGAATCCTGCACCGTTCTCCAACTCCTGCCTCTTGGGTTACTCTTCTATATGTTGTCATGACCTAGCACTGCGGTGGCCCTTGGATCTAGAAAAGGTCATAAAGATGGAAGGAGAAGGCTGGCCAGGGTCTGTCAGGACCATACATGCAGCTCACCTGGTAGCAAGTAAGACAGAGGTAGAGCGTTTGCACATTTTATAAAATTGCAAAACATGGCCATTTAATCGGCGATTTGGTTTCCAAAGTGACATGGTCAGTGGTTCGACTTAGATTTGCCATTTGGTACAAACAGACACTGTTCACAAGGTCGAAAGTCAACACTCTAATTATTGCCCTAACGTATTAGTATTTAGAAGAGGATGATTTTGTAAATCCAATGCATTTTTCTAAAGGAACGCATTTCCATCTTAAGGAACACTTGCTAGCAAGATGCGGTAACTGTGAGAATTAAAAGCTCACCGCGGAGGTTTTAGCTGCAGGATGGCCTGGCTCTCCAACCAATCACCCCTGGTCTCCTAACAGGAATTTTGCTAGACGGCTCTCTAGTCCCCGCGAAATACATACTGTGCCCACTAGGTGGCGGTATTGTAAAGCCAAAGACCTAGCCACAGACTGGTGCAAAGAAGCCACAATTGCCTTGTCAGATGGAAAGAGATCCCAGCCAAGCTTGCCTTCTTATGACTTTGAAGAAGCCAGAGAGGCTTTTTATACTCTAAAATCACCCCTTTATCGCAACTTGGGTTCATCTTTTAATAAAAATCTAGCATTCTCCTGACATTAATTATGGACGAGGCACTGTGCTAAGGGCACAGAAAGGGACCATAAAACCCTAGAATTTTCTTTCACAGAAAAGCGCTCATCCTAATGAAAGAGATCAGCTTTAAATAGCAACTAATCACAAAATCGATCCTTACCACCCGGAGTATGGATCGTGAGAGGGAAGGCATCCAGGGCCTGGGAGTATGTTATTGTCAGAGACCTGATTTCCCCATGAGTGAGGAGCAGGGAGTTCGAGTCTGCACACAGCAGGAAGTCCTTGGGGCTTTTATCGCCATCCACCCTTCAGCCTCAACCTTTTCATGAATCCCGAGCTGCAGCCAAATAGAACCTCCTGTGAGTTTCTTCATAACTTGGACTTTCCACGTGGCAGTTTTCTTCACTAGATCTTTTTTATTTCTTGCATCTGGATCCTCCACTCCAACTCCTCCTTCATCTGGTTGCTTGGATCCTATTCAAAACCAGACCTCGACCTGACGGTGGAGAGAACGTCTGACTAGTGAAAGCATGGCATTGGCTTCAGAGAGGGAGGCTTCACTTGGGACAGTAGCAGATTGGGGGGGGAGGTAGAGAGGACCGAGCTATGCACGAAAGTTGGATTTGGAGCAAGGTAGAGCAGGTGGGGGTCGGGAGAGGGATGGGGCCCTCTTTCTGGACAGTGCCGTAGCATGCTAGTGGTTTTCTACGGACCCATCAGACACACTGATTTAAAGAATAAGCTGAAAACAAAGGACTAATGAATACAAACGGACACAACACTGGAAATTAAACAAACACATCAGCAGTACTCTTACATGGAGATCAGACTCTCTCCATCATTGAAGTGTCAGCCCCAGGTAGGCCTTTGTACAGGCTGCAGTAGAACTCTTCTCTGGCTGTGGAGCCAGGATCCACCACAGAGCAGCCTCTAGCTCAGTAGGGGTGATCGCGGCAGCCTCTCTGTCTCCTACTGTCATGTTTTTGTGTTAGACAAGATCGTCATGAACTCTGACCTAACAAGGCTGCTGTGTGAAGAGATGAAGAGGGTTCGGAGACCCTGTTTCAGATCTAAACGTCGAGACTGTATTTCCGAAGTCATCTTACTTTGTTTTGCCCACATTCTTTTCACTTTATCTTCCAACAACTCAACTAAGGTTTATTTGAAGGTGAGAAACCGATGAGGGGAAGTTAGTGCTCATATTGATTCGATGGAGAATCGCCACCCTGCAGACCTGGGATGATTGGAAGATGAAAAAGGGGGTGGATAAAAGAATAGAGAAGAAGTTGAGAAGAAAGATGAATTAGTGTATTTATTTTCTGCTTTCTTGCAGGACACTTTTTGCGACCCCTACACGGAAGTAGTTGGACAGTCACTCATGGGGGGGGTAAAGGTATCCAATGTGCTCTCAACGAGGCTCTTCTCTGTTGTCAGAGAGAGGGAGAAGAGACTGAAAGAGGAAGGAGGGAGGAGATCCTGCGCCCTGAGACAGGATCAAATGTGGTCTTCACAGCGGTCATCTTCTAGCTCCATAATCTGGGATCAATCTGTTGTTCATAACTATAAGAGAATGTAGTCAGGCTCCATAGAGTGATAGTCTGGTCAACAACACACATAGAATAGAGTCAACATACATAGAACATACATAGAAAAGAGTCCCATAAGACTTGATCTCCCGGTGCTATTGTAGCTGTCTTAGTTTAAGTACAGGGTTAAGTACATGATTTCATACCACAAAAACTCACCTAAGGAGACATTTCTCAGGCCATATTTCCATTGTTGAGGGACACATGATTGTATAAGCTGCAGAGTCACCTGGGCAGTGGTTCTGCCTGGGGAAGGCAGGTCGCCATGAGATCAGGGAGGGGCGAGTAATATGGTTCAGTTGTATCTGTAAAGTTTTCTTAGCATAAAAAGTGAAGAAATTGAAAGCAGACATGACTGAGTATTAAGATGTGTTCCAACCAGGTGAGGGATATATGAACACATGATAAATGATTTTCTGTATGTCTCAATTACATAGGAAGAAAATTTATTCTTATCTTTTTCTTTCCTTCCTTTCTCCTTCCTTCTTTTGAGAAAAGGAAAAAATGCAAACAGACCTTTAATAAAGAAGGAGAAGAGGGGCTGAAGGGAGAGGTCAGAGAATGGGGAAAAAAAGGAACCAAGATACATTATGTGAATGTACAAACTCCCTATGATGAATGCAGTCATTATGTAATCTAAATTGTATCAATAAAATTTAAAAAATGGCAAAAAGGGAAAATTTAAAAACAAAATTATAACTACAATACTGTTCACTCTCTAAGCATTATCTTGCACTGAGTTTGGATATTTTAGTCCCCCTCATTTTTAGTATATGTATTGTGACTCATATCCCAAAATAATCTTTATAAAGAATGATGGAACAATTAATTTCATGGGTTTTTAGGAGTAGTTTATAACCCCTCAAGATAGAGGTTGGTCTGAAGCTTTGATGTCTGCTCCTCCATTTTTCTTTGGTTAAACACACTGCCATGGTGACAGTCACAGTCCTCGCAGCTCAGTCACACTGTGTGGTCTGAGTGTGAGACTGAAACTGGTTTCTGACAAAGATGGATGGAAAAAGAGCGCAATTTCCTAAACCTAAAAGCCTCAGAACACTCGTGAAAATAGCAATTAGCCTTATGTTTGCCACATGTCCACTGTGGTTCAGCACATGGCGCCACCCACTATACGGTCCCATCAACTCCGGCCACTCCAGCCTTATCTACGAGGCGCTTGGGGGACTCCCCCAGTGTCGCATCCAAGGTAAGCGGTAAGTGAACTCAAGAAATGAGCCCTTTGTATTTCACTCCAGACAGGGGACTTTTCTAACAGATTTGATGAGTTGTAGAGCATTCGTCATCTTGTTAGAGTAAGTCGCTCTGAGGGATTCATTCCTGTGACCTAGAAATGGCCCCATGCCCTTCATGGAGAAAGACACACTAAGAGTCAAGTCACAAGTCACACCTCATCTTTTCTTTGGAGAATACTCTGAGGGAACCAACCTAAGGGATGGCAGTCAGAATTGGTTCTGAATTTTCTAAGGGAAGTAAAAAGATTTCTAGGGCAGTAAAAAATTCAAATTTGAAATTTGACAAAAATTTAATTTTTCCACGTATTTTGAAAGACAAGTAAAGCGGGTCTGGAGGCTGCTTCAGTTGCTCATTTGTAACCTCAGATTTTGGCGATGAGTTCCCTCAGAGAATTCCACCATCTGTCACCTGTTAAGCTCCCAAAAGATCACTGATAAAACAAAAAGCATGCTGATTAAGCAAAGCTAAGTTTATTAGAGTTACTACAGTAAAGAAGAGTAACAGGGCTGAATTTTGTTGGCATCTCAGAATGGAAAAATGAGGGCAGATAATGATAGTTTTAGGGTCTCACCTGGGCAATCTTAGGCAGATTTGCAAAGTGGGGACCTGGATATAACTAGGCAGAGCTTATGACTCAAGAGCTATGAGCCAGTAGGTGCAGCAAGAACAGTGAGGCAAGGAGGGGTCCATTAAATGGCAGACAGGAAGGAGCCAGGGGAGATTTACCTTTCCCTGGTTCCCTGACCTTTCTGGGAGCACACTCAACTCCTGATCTCATCATAGGCGCTTCCCCTAATGAGGACAGCATCCCATGATCCACTCACCTTCTACAAGCCCCACCTAGGTGTGCAGAAGACCTCGGGGAGATTTTTTTTTTTAGACAGGGTCTCACTTTTTTATAGTTCAGGCTGACTCTGAGATCAGCCTCAAACTCACAGCAATCCTCCTGCCTCTGCCTCCTGAGTGCTGGGATGACAGGCATAAGCCACCATGCCTGGCACTGTAGTATGTGGTTCTGATTGCTGGTGAGTGTGAGTCTCCACACCCAATAGTGTTGTATGTGGTTACCAGGGGTCGGAACGAAGCTGGCCCCTTGCACTTACAAGGCAGGCACCGGAACCACTGAGCTAAATCCCCAGCCCCATGGAGCCAGTCTTGTTATAACCCATAATACCAGTCTTGTCTTCTCCAAGATGGGATTGCCTCCATTTTTATTGTCATAAAATATACTTAACAGAAAATTTAGCATCTTTAACAACTTTGAATGTACAGTTCAAGGATTCTAAATACATTCTCACAGGTCACTACCATCCATTGCCAGAACTTTTCATCTTTCAAAACCAAAAACTGGTATTCATTCAACACTAACTCCTCATTCCCTTCCTTTCCCTGCCCTGTACCATCCTTCTTCTTTCTGCTTCTGTGAATTTGATGATTCTTGGTTAGCTCATGTAAATGCAATGCAGGAATTTCCTGTTCTCATAGCAAATAATTAAGGACTCAACATATTTCCTTGATGCCACATTAAACAATTATGTTGATCAGATTTATTTATTTTAGATACTGTGCATAGAGGGATCTCTCTGGTCTCTGGAACAGTCTTCCCACTGAAAATAATTTTTAATAATGAAGACTGGTCAGAATTTTCCCCTTATTTCATAGTTCAAGAAATTCATAAACAGGTTGTAGTTTGGGGCTATCAGGAAGTACTGCATAACTTGTTCCAGGAACCACTCAAGGTTGCATCTAATTTTCTATTCTTCATATTCATGATATTGCTACTATTATATACAGTGCATAATAAAAGAGTTATTAGAAGATGGTTCAGGGCTCAGTCCTCTGAGGCTGTTCCCCCGGCTGTTTCTTTTGTACTCATCCCTGAGTGCCTGGATTCTTCCTGTGACACCAAAATTACACCAACATCCCTCCCCCTAACATCACATTTAGCTATAAAGCTCCTGTGATTTGATAACCTTTTGAAAGTCCTGACTGAGTGCACGAGACTTTGATGGGGATGACCAAATATAAACCATAACACTGAGTGTTTGTGTACCATGTGAAAGGTGAACCTGAACATTATTAATCTTCAGTTAACTGGGCAGACAAGCACCCAAGCAGATGATAATGAATACAATATTACAGTCACTACTTCTTATGTTACTTGTGTTACTCTCCCTAATAGAACCTACACAAACATTGTTTCTAGGTCAGTGGTTCATACCTGAGGACATTTCATAATGTCTTGGACATTTTTGACTGTCATAACTTGGGGCCGTAAGTGTTTTTGATTTCTGCTGGGGAGAGGCCAAGGGTGTGTGAGGCATCCTACAGTGCTCCGAAAAGCTCCATCAGCAAGAGTGTATCTGACCCCCAATACCGATTGTAGCGAGACTCAGAAACTCAGCCCTGCCCTCTGCTCATGCCTTTCTGTCCAAAGGTCATGTAGGTTGCTAATATCTGCCAACAGCATTAGAAAACCCAAGACTGGGACCCTATTTACTATTGATCATAACCCCTTGAAGGTTGTTACTATCATTAATCCCATTTATAAGATAGTAAAACTTAGCTTTAAATAAATCACCCAAACTCCCATAGCTCATACATGGTTTACATGAGGAATTCAGATCACCTGTGTCACAACAGCTTGGTTGAAAGCAGGATGACTGTGAACTACCTATGTCAGGATGGCAGGTGCTGCCTGGGAAAAACCTCCACCAAGGAGCAACCTCATCATTTCCTCCAGGGATCCCTGCAGACTAACTGACAGAAGCTGATATTCACAGAATGCACTGCTCACCGAATAGTCCACCCACCAGCCCACGTGTGGCCACCCACCAATTTCCAAGAGTACGGATCATAAAATGTATCGGTCTAAGTCAATCCTCTGTCTTTGAAAAATACCCCCATGGTGAACTTTTGGAGTTTTTAGTAATACAAACAGCCTGCTGTTCGGCAGTACATGCACCGTGGATTCATCACCACTGCTCTAGAGTATTTGAACCCACACATTAAGGTCCCGTGATTATCTTTCTGCTCACTTGTTTCTCTGAGGAGACACGTCAGGTTGTCAAGATGGATTCATTTCTACTGCAGTGAGTTCTGATACATTTTGGCTTGCCTTATTTTTCAGCAATCAATTCAATGATGTTTTAGAGAACTTGGTACTAAGTTGTCTAAACCCAAAATCTTTTACTCTTTCCACTGTTTGCTGGAGCACTTTGATGTTAGCCTAAGCACGATAATATTACACATACTGTCCTGTTATTTGCTTTCTAAACTGTTTAATGCCTTTTAAGTACCTTTCAGTTTCAGTTAGTTTTAAACCATTTCATCTCCATCTCTCATCTCTAGATAATATTCAATCACATTTATATGCATATTTCCAATTAATTCAACTAGTTTCTTATAGACAGAAATATAAGTTGTTCTCATCTTTTGGAGTGACAAAAAGTTTATAATTTAACTTTGCTCTCCATTTGAGTATATCTATAACTTTTATTTGCAAAAGTACAATTTGCCAGGTGGATATCCATGTTAAGTGGATTTTAAATTCAAAAAAATATGGTGAGTTGGTCCTCCAAATTGTCAATACCAATTTAGCAGTGAGGAATGAGTATGCTTCTCTATATTCTTCCCAATAGTTGACAAATTCAAGGCATAGCCCTAGCTCAGCAACTGTTAACTGTTGCCATGTGAGAATTTATGCTGGATGGAAAAAAAATAATTTGACTTTTCAGTGGAAGCTAAAATTTAGACACTTTAAAATCTCCTGATTTTCATGTTGCCAAGTAATTTTGTCTTAATTAAAATATCCAGTTTTGACATGGATGCCTATCATTTGTAAGCTCTGAGGCAGATGATCTCAAAGACTCTTCTTCTCTGACCTCTAAGAGGCTGGATCATCACAAGGATAAGCAGCTACTCAAGCTCATACGTTGGACCAAGTGTTTCCCTCAGAGACCTATTTCCAGCCACTCCAGGGTAGAATGTGTGTTTCTCAGGTTGTTTGAACATCTCAGACTGAGCTTGGGAATTAAAGGATTTCTGGGTATTTCTAGAGCATTTATTCATAAAAAGATGGGAACTGCTAGAGTAGCAGATGTGGAGCCTTGAAGAGCCCAGCCGCAGGGAGGCTGCCACACACACCTGCTGAGTATTCTCCAGTTGACTGCGTATAATTAAGACCTTGTATCATTATCTTTTCATCATTATTGGAAAATACCAAAGGTGATTAATGTGAGAGAGAAAGGGATTATTTTGGCTCATATTTTTTTCCAGTTCTCGTCTGTGATCAGTTGGCTTTGAGCCTATGACAGGATAGCACATCATGTTGGGAGTTGAGATGGAAAACAACCACTTGCTTCATGCCAGGAAGCAGGGAAAGAGGAAGAGGAAAGTCTTCTTGAAGAACATAGCACCCATGAGCTAAGAACCCTGGGAAGAACCATCTCCTGATGCCCAATAATAAGCCTTCTTCTTCTAGAACAGGATTTGACATATTGGATGTTGGATGACATTGGACATTGGGTGATGAAACTGTATCAGATCCTGATGAAAAATAGGAGAAAAATGGAGCCCACTACCAGTTGTTGTTGTTGTTGTTGTTGTTGTGTTGGGGGAACAGAGGTCTTATGAGCACCTACAGATGTCATTATGTCCTGAACTGGATCCATAGCAAGTTCTCTCATGTTTCTTAGCCTAATGAATGGCACTATCATACAACCAGAATGAATAGATCACTGATGTGTTTCCTGCCTTTATGCTGTTTCTTTTCCACCATGAAGACTGGTCTCCAAGTAGTGGGACAACTTTGCCATTTAAGGCTTAGACTAAATGCAGTTTCCTTCAAAATACCTCCCTAAATTATCCTTGTGATGTAACTTTTTGTTATCCCCATCTTCACACAGTTCTCTTAAAATAATCATTCTTCTCTATTACAACACTCCACTTGCCTCTTTGCCTTCTAAACTAAGGAAGGTTGTGTCTAACTCATCTGTATATGTTTCACCTATAGCCTGATACCTGACCCATAGCAGGCATCCAAATGATGCTTGCTAAAGAAACGAACTAAATAGGTCCATAACCACTTGATATTTCTTCCATAAAGAGGAAGTGACTATGTACTTTCCTCTGAAATAAGGAAGGTTTTTGTGACTTTTACAGCAAATAGGAAACAGTGGAATTCTAGGTAGTAAAAGATGATGCAACTTCCCATCTGCCCATGTGACACTTGCTATTGAAGATTTCACCCACCGTGTAAGCAATCCAAACACAAAGCTATCACATGGAGGGGAAATATGGGCTAAGCCATTCAGAGAAACCATCCAGAGGAGCTACACAGCTGATGAAGGGAGAAGAATAGGAAATTCACCTGGCACCAATTGCTTAATCCTCCTGTGGCTCCAAAGCTAACCTCTACCTCACTCTAACAGCATGAAACACTCATGGGAAACTACCTAAGTCCTGACCATAGAGTCCATGAAAGATGTGGGTGGCGATTCATTGTACATGGAGAGATTATAGGAACAGGGCCTCATACCTGGCTGGATGAGGGGTGCTAGCTACACTTGGGCTGCCTTTGGGGCTGGCTATGTGTGGAGGAACAAGTGGAATGAGCCACAAGGAGACTCTTAGCAGAAGCCGATGAAGGGCTTGAAGGGGTTGTCCGTGAGGGCGGAAGTGAAAGAGAGGAGACTGCTATGATTTCCTGGAGGACAAAGGCCATTCTTATGCAGTAATGAAAAGTTTAGCAACACTGTGATGAGAAATAATAAAGACAATAGAAAATATTCTTCATGATTAAGTGCTTTAGTGAAGATTTCTGGACAGGTGACCGCTGGTCTTATTTCCTAGGGAAAGACATGGGAAGGAGAGCTAAACCAAAGAACCAACTATTCAGTTTTTGAGCCAATTTTGGAGAGATTACAAAAGGACCAGAATAATTTTCCTCTCCAGCAAAGTGATCTCAAAGAAACAAAAGTCCTCAGGGGAAAAAATAAAATCCTAGGTGCTTCCAGGAAAATGTGGTACGTGTGAACCTGGATTTCTTCTCAAGGGTCAGGTGTGGGATCCCTTCCCTTGACTTCTAGCTTCTGCTCCCTTGGCCCACACCCTCTCCCTCCAGCCTCAAAGCTAATAGAACGTTATCTTCTTTCCACTGATCTGTCCAGTGCCCCATCTCCATTCTCAAGCCTTTTCTGTTTCTGTGACCTTTTCTTTCTGTTAGTGAACTCCCCATCTAATTTGATCTGGGATTATCTCTCCATCTCAAGATCCTCAATTTAATCACATCTACTAAGTACTTTTGACCAAATAAGGCAGCTTAGTTACAGACTTTGAGGATTAGGGTGTTCACTGATGTCAGAATTTAGGCCAGTGCCTGAAAGTCTCCATCTAAACCTTGTCCTCCTGTATTTAATGACATCCTGGAATCAAGCATAGGCCGGGGCCATTGTGGCACAGAACATCTGGCTCGTGGTTGGAGTTGTCCTATCAGGAGCTCACTGTATTTTGCAAATGAGAGGAATAGAAATCACTTATGATTAGAGGCAAATGGTAGTTTGGAAATGCATTCTCCATTTCTTTTGTATCCTTCCCCTTGCAACTGTATAATGTTGGAAATGACACCATGTGACTTCTGGGGCTAAAGGAGAAAAACATGAGCCTTCCACCACTATGTAAAAGCAGCCCAGTGGTCCCTGGTCACCATGCTGTGGGAGACTGAGCTAGCTCACACAGAGAGGCACCGTAACACCCTGGAGACGTGTAGATGGATGGAGAGAGAGAGAGAGAGTGAGAAAGAAAGAGAGATCACTGGTTAGCTCTCAGCTGTTCCTGACAGCCAGTAAGCCACTTATGGAACCGTAAGAAAAGTTCTAAACGAGTATGATGCTCTGAGGACTTACAGGATTCCCAACCCATAGAAACCATGAGGGTTGGTGGGAATCACCAAACGTGGGAGTGATTTGGTGCACAGAAATAGACATCTGCTTTACGAGATGGCTGGAGAGTACCACCCTACGCTAGGTAAGAGAGTTGACATTGTATCTGCAGGATCAAGCCAGACTAATCGTGATAATATACAGACTTTATTCAGCAGGAAAGAGAAATATTATTTTTTTTGCTGTAAACAGGATGTGGTGAAGGTTAGTTTTGGAGAGCTGTGTGGGAGGTGGGCAGGCCAGGCCTGTGTTTCCACAGGGCAAATTCACAGTGCCTTTTCTGTTATCTATTGCCTGGAGGCTACATTTCAACATTTGACTTTCTCTGTCTGACTTACTTTCTAATCAAACTTTTCCTCTTTTTGCTGAAATTGCGATAGGCTTGCAATGCAAACTGAAGACTTAATCTTACAACAAAAGAAAATTTAATCATATGAAGAAGAGGTGAGTTCCACTTCTAGAGACAGGAGGGTTTACAAAATGGGTAGTATGGAATATTTCTACCATAGGATCAAAAATGTGGGCAAGAGAATGCTGATCATGGATTTTTTTCATATTTATTTGAGTGCTACCTAAATTATTTTATCTGAGTTTAATACTTAGAAAAATTATGCTTGTGGTTATTTCTGGTAATGGGTCTGTGGTTACATCTTCTTTTTATCTTTTGTTTATTTCTATATTTGTATATGTTTCACAATTAAATGTATCAATTATTAGAAACACATTATACCTTGGAATTAATATGAAAGTGTTAAGTAACATGCTGAGAAGCCCCACATAATGCAGGCTAGTGAAAAGCCTTGATGAATTTCCTTTCTGAGTGTTTCTTTTGGGGTAAAGAAAAGTGAAGATTAAAAAAACACCAAAAAGAGTCAACATAAAAGAGAAAAATAAAACTCTAAGACTTCATTTTGGATTAAAATTATAGCCACAGGGAATGATAATTGAGTAGATATTAGTGTTCAAAGTGCTGTCTAAATAATTATGGCCAGGAATGGTATTTAATTATAATTTTTGAAGGAGAAAAACATATAAGGAACTGGTCGGGTTAATAGGGTGCTAATTCCAGAAGGCAAGCAGTTTAGAATGTTGATGGGAAAGTTGTCATATGAGAAGCTAATTTCTTTTAGGCAAAAATCAATAGACAATCTGCCACTTAAACTGAAAGCATTTTGTAAACTGTAAAAACAAATTATGTCTTTGTAAAAGACTATTTCAATGTAAGTTGGGAAATGGCCAGTTCTGAGGAGGCAAATTCTACCTTTTCCATCCCATTCCTTCCACCTTTCCCTTCTTATCCTAATTCCTCCAAGGAAAAAAAAGGGGCCCGTTTGGTAAAATACCAAGACTCATGTACAACTATTCTTGATCCATGGAGGAGTCAAGGTCACAGTGTCAGAGAAGCGGTTTTTTCCTTACTGATATCCCATGTCAAGTCACCTGAGTAGGGCTTGCTTCTTGAGGCTAAGTGAGCTGCAATCTCAGTGAGGCAAGGGTAGGTAAGAGAATAAATATCCAGAAGTCTTGGCTACTCCTCTTCTCCAAGCTCTATCCACAGTCCAATTCCCTCTACTTTGCACGGCTTATTATAAGAGGTTTTTCTTGGTCATTTTCTTCATTGCTGGAAGAAAATACCTGACATTTGCAGTTTAAGAAAAGAGTGGTTTATTTTGGCTTATGTTCAGTCCATGGACAACTGGTTCCGAGGCAGAACCTGCTGTAGAGAGAAGCTATGTATTTCAGAAAACAGAGAGAAGTTAGGAGCCAGGAAGGGAGATGTATCGCTCCAGGTCACACTTCCTGTTACTTTCCTCTTCCAATCAGAACCTAGCTCTGTATAGCGAGTCAGATGTCCTACATTCCTGCCTTACCCAAGATCCTGGAATCTCCTCATTTTCACCGTCACTCCCACAGCTTCACACATTGGCTTTTCAGGGCCGCACTGCCTGGCCTCCCAGCCCTTCTTCTGAAATCTGGGTGGAAGCCTCCATAATGCCACAAGTCTTGGGTTCTTTATGCCTGTAAAACCAGCACCATGTGGATCAGATCAAGGTCTACCACCAGCTTGGGCACTGGCCACCACCGCTGACTGCAGAGATTTCAGAGTGACTGGTCATAACAGTATACTAAGTTGAATTTGGGAGAACAAGTTCATAAGCAAGTTCATGGCCTATGGCTCTTTAATCAAAACAAAGTCTCACTTTTGGACCCTTGAGCTTGAGAAGGGCAATCAATGTCTTGCTGATTCCTCCTATGCCCTCAACACATCTCTTCTGTTGTTCTGATGCAAGTACTTGGATTCTTTCTAATGCTAATCTTTTCATCCACCAAGCTGTCTAGGCATAAAATTTTATAGGTGCCAATTTCACAGGCACTTTCTTTTTGGTGAAACTCAAAACTTTTAAAATCACTCAGTAGTGCCATTGATATTGATTCTCAATGTGGAGCTGGCTAAAAGCCCTGTCACAGCCTGAATGTTGGAGTGCCTCAAAATTTTACTATCATTAATCTCAGCCTCCCATTAAGTCACAGTACATGAGAAATATAAAGACAAATTTCCTGTCACAGTCCAACACATGTGACCTCAAATCTAACTGCCAACATGGTCCTTGTTTCCACTTGAAAGCTCCTGAGCCTGACTTTCACTGTCTGAGTTTCTATGAGCATTCTGAGCTCTGACCAAAATCTCTCATCAAGCTCAGCTTAGAGCAGAGAGAAAAGGAAGGGGCCAGGAAGGGATATCTCCCTTTCTACATCATCCCTCCAGTGACCCTCCTATTGTGATTAGACCCCCACCTCCTAACAACAAGTCAGCCATGGTGGCTCATGATCAATCATCTTCCAAGATCCCACCTTTGAATACATGAGAGTTTGGGAGACATTCTCCATTTAAATTGTAACAAGTTCCAACATTTACTGACAGAAAAAATATCTAGACTTCTTATCACTGTCCTGAGCTTTACTCTTTATTTGGTTTGGTGAAAAAGACTGACATATTTTTGTATAGAAACTTTTAATACTAATTTTTATGCATATTTATAAGGTCATTTTGATTTATCTCCCTCACTGAAAAAGAGTTGCAATTTTTGGTTGATGAGCTCCCTTGGAAATGGTGTGAGAACCTCAGCACATGTCTTGGATTTCATGTGAAAAATTCCTTGGGTTTTCATACACTGATCTCTGTGATTTAGAGGACAGGACATGCACAGACCATTACCATGTATCTGACGTGAATGTCCCTCTGTGAAGGAGGCAAATTAAAATCTGCTTTCACAGTAAAGGTGGAAAGGAGAAAATGTGACACAGGGATCAGAGGTGGCATTCAAAAGGGAAAGCCTAGAAAAGTCATCTTGGTGGGGAAGAACTCCAGCCTCCTAGTTGAAGTCGTTTAATATTTCCAATTATATGTCACTCTTTTTTTAAAATTTTCATCACTATGGAAAATATGTGTTTCTACCTTGCCAAAGACTCTCCTTAAGAAGAAAGGCGGGGACCCCTATGTGTTGTTATGTCCAGAACATGTCTATGGATTCTGATTTAAGGGCACAGGTTTCATGAGGAATTGGGATCTTTCAGGGATTAATTTAAAGATTTTAAAAAATAGCCCCTTAGCGCTGGGGATTTAGGCTAGTGGTTCCAGCACCTACCTTACAAGTGCAAGGACCCAGGTTTTATCCCTGGTAACTACATACCACAGTGCCTGGTGTGGTGACTCACACCCACCAGCAATCAGTACCACATAACACAGTAACAGGCATGGTACCTCACACCTATAATCCCCGCACTTGGAAGGCAGAGGCAGGAGAACTGCTGTGAGTTCAAAGCTGAGTTCAGGACCAGCCTAAACTACAAAGTGAGATCTTGTCTCAAAAAACTCATATCAAGGTGACATATCTGTACCTATATTTATAGCAGCTCAGTTTATGATAGCTAAATCTTGGAAACAACCAAAATGTCCATCAACTGGACACTGAATAAAGAAAATGTGGTTCTTTTATAGAATGGAATGTTACTCTGCCATAAAAATGATAAAATTGAGTCATTTACATTCAAATGGATGCATCTTGAGGATATCCTCATAGGTGAAATAAATAGGTCATATGTGTAAATATCATATCATTTCTCTGGTATGAGAAAATGAAGATGTAAGTGAGTTCTAGTATATATAGTAGATATTGTGGAATAGAAAATATTTAAAAGGAAATAAGGTGTAGGGGTAAATAACAAGGGAAAAAATAATGTGATAGTAATAAAAAAACAGAAACAAAACTTATGTTTATAGGGGGCACAGGGTTGTAGGGTGGGAAGGAGAATAGAAAAAGTGAGAATTAAATTGTGTCATATACTGGTACAAAGCCTCAATGCTGAATGCAATGATGATGTGTGTATATATAATGTACCAATAAAGACTTGAATTTTTAAAAAATAGCCCCTTACATCTATACTTTTGATCAAATTTAGACTTCAGAGAGAGGGAATACTTGGTTAGACTTACTTAGGTTAGGAACCATTTTTGTCCAGCAAGAATACAAATCTTGGCTAGCGATTCCTCTAAAACTCTTGCGTATATGTAGTGGGAGATGCTGGATACCTGAAAGGAAGACACAGACTCAGTTGGCAAAAGGAAACAAAGCTGCTGTGTGAACAGAAACTATAACTTTCCAACAACACATTCTCTAAGGGCCTCAAGTGCTCCATTCTCAGTGGTCTTTGTCAGAATCTTTCCTCTCTATTCCTGTGAAACATGGCTCTGAAATTCATAACCAGCACCCAAGCCAGCATCCTTCCCCAGTGTCCCTCACTGATGAAATGGGATAGCACATATGTAAACTCCCTTTGCCAACTGCATATGATAAATATGAGCATTTGCTGTCACTGTGTGGGATTTCACTGCCTGCCGAGAGCAAGGCTGAGCTGGAGAAGATGGGCTGGGGACCTGGAGAGGCTTCCTTGGCAGATGTACTGAGATGTGGGTAGGAAAGAAACAGCTTATTTGGGTTGTTAGCTTGTAAATAGCCAGCTTCCCTGCTGATTAAACAAACAACTTTCTGAACAGCCTTTCAGCTAGAACTGTGTTGCAATTCAAGTCTCAAACTGAGTGAAAATGAAATGAGGGGCCCAGGGAACCTCATTGACCAGAGGAAAGAGTGGCAAAGAATTCTATGTATTGCCCTATCTAACCCTTCTCCAGAGGTGGACTCCTATTGGAGGCTGGTAGTCTTCTCCATTAGAATGATTGGCTCAGAGATGGCAGGAGCCAAGCCCAAGCCAACTAGGGCAGAGTTTTCCTCCAGCAACAGTGGTTGTTTCAGGTGTGAGTATGTGACCCAGACCATGAAGCCCTGGGACAGTATTTGACGTGGATGTGGAGCCTGAAACGCCAGCTGTTTTGTACTGTCACCTCTCCATGGAAGAATATTAGTTAAGGCAGGAACACAAAATAACTCCACCTTTCAAATATCTCCCTAGCCAGTTCTCCTGGTGGGTAGACAGGTCATATCATTTGTTTGTGCTTTTGGAGTTATTAAAAACGGTCTGTCCCCTTAAAAATTCCAGTGTCTGACTCAAAATGATCTCTTCTCTGGGTCTCACACTAGATCCAGTGAGGAGAGAATGAGAGTGAGTGGAAAACTATGAGTAGGGTCAGTTCTTTTTCTCATCTCCTTTTGGTGTGTCTATAGTTTACCTTTAGTATATGTCATCCTTCTTTTTCTGGATCTAACTATTTTGGGACTGGGCTAGATGGTAGTGATGATACAAGAGGGAAGGCAGGGTTCTTATTCTACAACCACATGCCTAGCTATTCCTAGGAAGGGTACCTTGGACGTATTACTTAGTCTGCCCTGTATGCCTCTGGGGAATGGTGTGGACATGCTGTGCTCTCTTAAGTGGTGAGTATAATTATTTTAGCAGGGTTTAGGGTATCTCATATTCTTCCATCTTGGGTGAATTGAGGAGCTATGAACAAATGCTACTGACTGGACATGGTTAGTCTCCTCCAAAACTCACATTTGACATTTGAGCTCTAGTGTAGCAGCAGTGTTGGCAGGTGAGACCTTTAAGAGTTGATTATTTGGAAGACAGATTAATGCTTTTCTTTTAGATTGGATTAGTGACCATGAAAGCAAACTTTTATCATGTGAGTTTGCCTCTTGTATTTTTTCTTAATCAAGTAAGAGAGTAACAATTGTTATTACATTGTATATCATTATCTTCCAAGTTGTACTCAGAATACAAGACTTAAAGCAAAATCTTCTTACAAAAAAGAAACAAATGGATAATAACACAAGATTTTTTTCAGTGAACTAAGATAAACTAGTAGTATAAATGAAACAATTAGCATATATATTGCAGTATTTTTTAAAACAATGTAATTTGTAATTTGGGGATGTATTGAATTTCTCCCTACTTTTTATTAATCTCTTTTATATTTTTCTGCATGTCTCTGTCTCTCTCTCTCTCTCTTGCTGTCTCTATAATAAATAATATAAGGGAAAGCATGGAATATTTGTGCTTGTAGTGCAATTTATTTCACATAGCATTATGTTCTCAGGTTGTATCCTTTACTGTCTCTTGTGCTTTGTCTCTGTAAAAGTACTCACTTGTCCTTCCTTTATTCACTTTTGCCATGGTAAGATATAGCATGAGGCCCTTACTTCCCAACCTCCAGAACTGTGTGACAAAATAAATCTCTGTTCTTTCATGCCCATGCTGTAACATTTTGTTCTAACAATAGAAACAGGTGAAGACATCAAATAATTCAAGTGCAAGGTGACTATTTAGAGGACTGTGTATGTGGATATTTAGAGGAATATTTATCCAAAGCTGCATGAGCACTTTCTAACATTATATCAAAATCAAAATTCATGAGGAAAGTGATTAATACATCCAGTTCTATTAAAATTCAGAATTCAGCAGTGTCATGAGTCAAATTAAAAGGCAACCACATAAATAGGGTGCATTTAATTTTAAATTTAAAATAAAGGAGTTATGGTGTGCATAATGACAAATAGTGTCTTTAATATAATAAGCCTCTTTCTAATAAATAAATCAAACAATAAATTAATCAAGTTTGATTAGCAAGCCAAACACATCACACAGAAGAAAAACAGTAAAAAGTATATTCTCCTTCACTAATAAGTCAAAGAAAAACAAAACACTTCACGATTAAGTACTGTTCAGGTGTCAGGTAGAACTTTGACATAATCTGAGGTCTAATAGCTAATCAACTGCCCCAGAATCATTATTGAATGATTCATTGACTGCCTCATTTGAGTGAATGGCCACGTGGTCATACAGCATTTCAGTTTGGCTCCTCTCATAGATGGGCCATGCTTTGCCAAGTGTGAGAGAAGTGAGTTTTAAGCACGGGTGTCTGCGTTTGCAAATGTGCACCATGGAGTACAGAAAAAGGATGTGTTATGCTCTAGAAAGTGCCTGAACTTCCACAAGGCTGTGTCTTAGTTACCGTTTTCTTACTGTGGCAAAATAGCTGAAATAACCAGCTTACAAAGAGGAAAGATTTACTTTGGTTGTAGCTGTAGAGCTCTCAGCCTAGTGTTGGTTGACGCCATTGCTTTGGGCTTGCGGTGGCATGGAATACCTTGACATCAGGAAGTGAAGACAGTCAAGGAGAGCCAGGGCTTCAATAAGCAGGCTTTGAAGTGTTGCTGCATGCAAGAATTAGTTTAGAACACAAGTCCACTCCTAACTTTGTTAGTCAAGTGACACTTTATCCATTCCTTCCATTTCTCTTCCAAAGCTCCAACCTTAGGGGCGGGGAAGTCTATGTTGGTGAGATTGAGGAGAAAAGAGGAAGCATATGGCAGGAGGAGGAAAAGAAACTTCTAATATCCACTGTCCTGGCTACCCTGCCAGTGGGGGAGGATAAATGATCACTGTGTGAGACTAAACAGTTTAACTTCAACAGCAAGATGATTTCGAGAACCAGAATGCAGGCACATTATCCTCTAAGAATGACTAGAAAAAAATCTGGAATCTGTCCTAAATTTTCTCTGGGGGCTAGGAGTGAATGTGCCTCCAAGGATAAAACACAGATAAAAATAAATTCCCAGTCTGCTGCTATCTTCTGGGTCTTGCTTGTTTCATAGACTGGTAACTATTATTAATCATGACCACGCGTCTGCTCTAGTGAGACACCACCAAGTGATTTGCCTTTGTTATCTCTGTTCCTCCTCAGCCAGCCATGTGAAATATACATTTTGCAGATACGCTTCTTAAGGTTCAAAGAAGTTAAGGACTATGCCCAGTTAACATTTGCCAGATTTAAGATTTAAATTCAGGTCATACTGACTGTGCTTTTGAGATAACTCCCTTTCATTAAAACACTCTCCTCGTCTGTTGAGAAGGGTTCACTCTTACAAGGCTCAAGTGTGCCCAGTGTTTCTTCTTCTTCCAACCACTACAGAGGTCAGGGCACCCTTTCATCTTTCAATGTTGTTTGGGGGTTTGCTTAACTTCTATTATACTTATGTATTTTTCAAAACTGGAACCGTTTCTTGTCTGTTGCACAACAACTTGGACTTTTATGACTTGAAAAGCTCTGGGGATTTCTTCCCATCAACAAGCAAACAATTTTTCTTCGGACACCAGCCATCTATACTTTAATTCAGGTCTGACATTATCTTCCTGAGGAGTCAGATTCCACATGTTGAGGGATAAGTCCCCTTCATTGTCCCCCACTTCAGACCCAGGGGCAGGTCTGGGACTCCAGAACTTCCAGCCCATCAGCTGAAGTTTGGGGTTCCCATGATCCCTCCTCAAATTTTATTAATTTTCTAAAGTGGCTCAAAACCTCAGAGAAACATTATACTTACATTTATTGGCATATTATGAAGGAAATTTTGAAGGATTCCAACAAACAGCCAGATATGAGCTACAAAAGGTGAACTCCAGGAGAGGCCAGAGCCCAGGAGCTTCCATGCCCATGGAGTTGGGGTGTGCCACACTCTCAGCATGTGAATGACTTCTCTTTCACTCTCCTGGGAGCCTTTATGTGTTCACTTAGCCAGATGCCCCCCTGAACCTTGTCCCTTTGAGGTTTTATGGGGCCAACCGCACAGGAATGATTGAAGTACGGAGAGGCTTGGAGAAATGTGATTGGACAAAGTCCACTCTAATGCTCATGGGATGGGCAGAAAAAGCCAGCTAGGCCTTCATTCTTCAAGGCCTGCAGATGGAGGAGTGTCTAATGACCTAACACCAGATGAAGGTCAGAGAGTTTCTTTATGGGGAGCTCCAAGATAAAAAGGTGGATGAGGATTAGAGTTTCTAGGATTTGGCTTGGGGGAAATAACCCTATTTTCTACATCCTGCTATGAGGAAAGAGTTGCAAACCAGGAACCATGGGTTAAAAACTAAAGAACATATACTACTATCATAATATATCATTTATATGTCACCATCATACACAGTAAGAGCAGCAAAAGCAAAAGAGTGTGGCTGGAGAGTCAAGAGGGTAAGAAAAGAGAAAACAGTACAAAGGGCAGAAAGAGGTATGCTTTGGGAAATGTGGGAGCTGTAGAAACCAGAAAGAATAATGTGAGACCACAGAGGGAACTTTAAAAAGGTGTAGACTCGTACAACCCCTGTGGAGATCAGTTTGGAGATTCCTCAAAAAACTACAATTAGAGGTGCCATTTGACCCTGCTATTTCTCTGCTAGGCATATACACAAAAGAATTAAAAGACTCATATCACAGTGACATATGTGCACCCATGTTTATGGTATCTCAGTTTGTGATTGGTAAACCTTGGAAATAACCAAAATGTCCATCAAACGGAGACTGGATAAAAAAGTTATGGTTCTTTTACAGAATGGAATATGATTATTCTGTCATAAAAAATGATGTTTGAATCATTTATGCTTAAATGGACATACCTTGAGGACATTCTTATAAGTGAAATAATTAGGTCACAAATGTGTAAATATCGTATCTTTTCTCTGGTATGAGAAAATGAGGATGTAAAGGGGTTCTAGAATTTATGTTATATATTGTGAAATAGAAAATACTCAAAGTGAAATGGGATGAAGGGGGAAAATAATGAGATTACAACAGAAAAGAAAGGAAACAAGGTTTATGTATATAGGGGGTGGGGGTGGTACTGTGGGTAGGGATATGGGAAAAAATGAGAATTGAGTTGTGTCATATACTGGTACAAATTCCCATTGTTGAGTGCAATCATGGTGTGCATATGTAATGTACCAATAAAGATTTCAATTTTAAAAAGTTGCTGTTTCATGGAACCCGAAAAATGTGAGTGTGCTATACTAAAAATAATATGGGTTGTGGATTGTGTCTGGTGTATTGAGTGCTTACAATGAAACCAAACACTTGAGTCACCACTTTCTATGCATTTTACTAGCAAAACTGGGGTGATGTGGCTAATCATGTCCCTTCCCAATGGAACAGAACATTGTACCTTGATCATAAATGAACATATATGCCTTCTATTCCGTACTTACACGGGTGAGATAAATAATATTTTCTTCATTTTGTTGGTGTTATTTAAGAAGGAAGAAAACAGTCTCTCCAAGAGAAAGTACAAAATCATTGGGTTTTTTTTCTTCGGTGTCATCGTTTTTTTTTTTTTTTTTTTCTATAGAGTAATGTCACAAATAATGCTATTATTTATGGACCTGAGGTGCACACCTTAAGGAGATATTGATCCTTTTCCCAGATGACAGAATTATAACTCCCAAGGGGTAAGTATGTTAGTTTCCTGGCACTGCCATTTAAAAGCCCCATAAACTACGTGGTCTTAACCATAGAAATTTATTGTCTCACAATTCTGGGAGCTAGAAATAAAATATCAGGCTGTTGGCAGAGTTGCTTCCTTCTGAGAAATATGAGGGCAGATATATTTTATACCTTTCTCCTTGTCTCTTTGAGCCTGAGGCACTTCTTGGCTTGAACATGGCCATCTTTCATGGAAGTTCACAGACTTCCCTCTGGTTATATTTGCCTCTGATTTCTTTTCATAAGGACAGCAGCCATAATGCATTAGCACTCACCCTAATGACTTCATCTCGATCATTTGCAGAACTATTTCCAAGGAGCTCACATCATAGGTACTAAGGGTTAGAGCATCAATATCTTTTGGAGAGACTGAATTCGATTCATAACAGCTAACTTAAGGGATCAAGACAACATGTCAGGTTGGGAAGGTACAGGATTAGATTCAAACTGTGGTTCACATAGCCTATTAGTTATGACTTGTTGTAATTGGCTTCTTCTGCCTCAGTTCTATCTTTTAAGTGCAGCTGATGATAATGTCTAACTAAAGGGTTGCTGCCAGAGTCAAGTGAGAATCAAGAATAAAAAGTACCTGCCAAAACATGAATATATGAGAGACTAATAATTTCTTTTCTAAGTTCTACTTTTTAACTTGGAAATCTGGGCTGTGAAGTGCTTCAACTTCCCTCCATTAAAAATGAGACAAGGAAAGGAAAGATCAACCAGCTTGTTAGGAAGAAACTCACTTTTTATATTCTCAGCCCCTGTTACTGATTCTCCTGAAGTGCTGGCTTTTGCTTAATTTTACAAAGCACTAAAATTGCTAAGCTAATTTCTGTATTGACTTGTGAAATAAAATGAGAACTTTGAGAGGTGAAAAAGGTGATTTAATAACAACCCGTCAAGCATATGAGTGGTAATTTTATGCAGGCAGCAGGCCAAATCTTTTCCACTTTTATTGAGGGCAAGATAAAAAGCAAAGGGTCTCCCATTCCTGCAGGAGAAAGTTAAATAAGTCAGGAAGGACCTATTTAGAAGGTTTATATCAAGGTTGATCTTGGGTGACCTTGAGAATGAAAATAAATTGGTTATTGATGCCATGTCACCTCCTTTCTGGCTATTGCCAAAAACTACTTGTCTTTAGATTTCTCCATAGTATATTGTCAACCCTTTATAGAGTGAAATACATCATTTATTATGGCTAGCATCCATTCACAAACTATTACTGAGCACCCACTATATTGAGTAGGCTAGCAGCTTACAGCAAACACTTCCAATAGTTCAGTGGTTTAACACAGCCAAAGTTTATTTCTTTTTCACCCAATGTCTAGTATAAGCATCCCTGGTGAAGGCCTTTTTCAGGCCATCTCTCCTTCAAGTAGCAAACTCAGAGACATGCAGGTCTCCCATCTTCTGACTGAGCCTCCTATAGATTCTCTCTGCCAAAAGATGAGAAGTTACAGGGACTATGCGTACTTCAGTAGGACAAGCCTTTGGCCCACATTCTGTTGACCAGCACTCAATTGTGTAGCCCCACTTTCTTGAAAAAAAGACTGAGAAATCTGTTCAGCATTGTAAGAAAAAGAAAAAGAAGAAAATAGCCAGTGTCTGTGTCAATGAGATTGTGGAAATTAGTAGGTTTTTCATACTGTATTTCCTGTAGCACCACGCACAGTTATTTAACAAATACTTCCTCATACATAGACTGAACCAAGTCATGTGCGGGGCTTTGCAAAGATGCCCCTAAATCACTTGAGCCATGTCATTGACTGCTATGGTCTGAATCTTTTTCCCACCGTTCCTGTGTGGGAAACTTAGTCCTCAGGGCAACAGTACTGGGAGGCAGGGCCTATTAAAGAATGATCCTATCAGGAGGGTTCTACCCACCCGAATGGATTCATGTCTTTAATGGGTTAGTTATATTGAGAATGGGATTGGTGTAAGACTGAGTTTAACTTTCTCTCTCCATTTGCTCTCTGATGCTTTCTTGCTTTTCTATCTTTTGTCATGGGTTGATCTCTCAGTTGCTTTTCTTGATGCTGAGATAAAATAACTGACATCCAAAGATAAAAGAGGAAAGATGAGTTTTGGCTCAGAGTTTTTAGAGGCTCTAGTCCACAGATGGCCAGCTCCAAGGTAGAGTGGCATGGTAAAGGGGCCCTGCAGAGGAGAAATACTCCATGACAGGCACAAGGCAGCAAAGCAGTGAAGTAGTGGTAGCAGCACCAGCAGCAGTGGCAGCTTTCTTTCTATACTTCATATTCAATCTAGACTACCCCTCTCAGGGTGGAAAGCATTCACACCCAGGTTGGGACACACTAACCCCAGGGTTGCATATTTAATCCCAATATCACAAATACTCTAGAACCAGCCATCTCTGAAAAGCCCCACTTATGAACACAGGAGGCTTTGGGGGGATGTGTAGATACAAACTGTAACATTCCACTCCTCCACCAAAAAATTAATCCACAGCTATGCAGAGATGGAAGATGGTCCAGATTACATGCAGAGAATGAGGCCTCATGACACCTGCACCGCAGGTTCAGGGAGAAATACGTCCAGCACTCTCTTATTTTTTTTCTGTTTCCTTCTTATGTATGAATAACTTTTACTTCTGTCTTCCTTTTAAATTATTCTATAAAGATTATTTAGCTTTATTCTTTCAAATGATGAAATCTCTGGAAATATTTATTTTATACACAATGTCTTGAAAAATGAGATTAAAAACTGTAAAATTATCTTGCATCTGGAAACATAATAGGGCTAGTATTTGTGCTAGAGCTCATCTCTCTTTTCTGCAGCAGAAATGAGCAAGCAACATGTGTGCAGCCAGCTTGTGAATTTCCACTTTGCCGTTATGCAATCTTTTTCTATTTTTCCTTTTCTAAAAATGAGCCCATGTTTCTGAAAAAAGCCATGATAGTTAGCTCCTGCAATTATCAAAATTTGCCCAGATTAAGACATTTGCTTCTGCATCCGGCAAAAGAAAACTACGAAGAGTCCCAAGTGCACTGAACCCTTGTTATAATCAGCGTCATCATTGTACTTTCTAAAAGAATTTCCAAGGGCCCCTATGGTGGGAACACACCAGTAGTTTGGAGTTTTGTATTTATCTTAGTGACACATGATCTGCAGGAGCATTGTGGAGCATTTGACTACGTGTGATACTAGAACAGGGAACTTCCAAAATAGTAGCTACTAAACAAAGTAATTGTTTTTTGATGCAAAAATAAATTATATATTTTAGAAGTTTTTCTGAGTGGCATTGTGGAATTTTTAGAATTGGGACAAATTTCTAATGTTCACCAGCTCCCATGTTTGGATTAATTGATTTATTTTTAGAGCTATTTGAGCAAGATGGTTGAAAGTGTTCACAAGGTATTAATCTTTGTTCTCCCACCAAGTGGTTGCATGTTCTGGAGCAGGGCATTTAAGCTCTGAGCTTCCTAATGTATACAAGTGATCATGGAAGGACTCTGTGTTAGGGTATTGGTTGGGTTAAGTGCAATAATGCAAATAGCAAAGTCCCTGGGATCCAGTGTGCACTGAGAAAAGTTCAACTGTTGCCATTAGAAACTATCTGTGTTTACAGTGGTGAGTTTCTGCTCTCAAATGTAGTAAAAGTCATCTTGTATTGGTGACAACACTGACAGGGTCATTTCTATTTCTGGCAATTGTTAAAAGCGATGTCAACCCACTGAGCCAGAGAAATGGGGAAAAGGTGTGTTTTATTTATTTGTGGCATCTGGGATTAATCCCAGGTTTTCATCTGTAATAGCTAAGTGCTCTAGCTTGGCAAGCTATATTCCCAGCCTGAGAAATTGTTATACTTTAGCATTATTTGTATACAGCCAGGAGTCTACATCTGCTCCCAGTCCTGTGAGGGGAGACAAGACTGGCAGCAAATGACTGCATACACAATGGCACATGCAATCAGGTTAGAGAGGCACAGAAGAGGTTTCAATAGCTCTTCTCTGGAAGATGCAATAAATTACAAACTGGAGGTGATCACTGAGTTGGGTCTTAAGGAATGAACAGTTTTCTAGATAGTCAATAAGAGGCAGAATAATTAATTATAGGCAGATATGTGGGGGAAATAAAAATGTGCAGAGGCACATTTTACGTCATATGGAGCCATCTGGGAGAAGATGAGGGACCCTCTTACTTCTGGGTCACAGAGCATCAGGGGCAGAGACAACAGAACGGGGTCTTCAGGAGGAAACACGGTGCCACCCTAGGAGGAGTCTGGAATGTGAAACCAGGAGGTGGGAATGTTATCTAGGGAGAGAGAAGAGAAAGGCCATTCTGTGGGGAGTGTGTGAAGTGGGGTGCTGCAGGAGACACCAAAGGGAAATTGGGGCATTTATGATAGATAACCTAAGAGGACTTGATAGGAATAGAGACAAAAGAAAGGTAGTGGGGATGGGACACAGAAGATGCTTTTGAAAGTGTCAGATGAAAGAGTTTGGAAGATTCTGCAACTGTTTGAGTTTAGGGTAGAAGGAAAGCTTAGAGTGATAGAGAGGAGTAGAATATAAAGCAAAGCCACATACAGGCATTGATAAAATAGTTCGGGTGCTGTGGAGGACTCTTGATTAACTATGTCAAATCCTGGTTTATAAACTTACATTAACTTCCTGCTGATGCTGTCTGAGTGGCCCCAAAGTTTTACCTCTCTCTGCATCCCCACATTTTTCTAAATTATTTCTCAGTGTATTTGGTGAGAGCCAATTTATCCTCTTATCCCTTGAATATGAGCTTGAGCAAACGAATCACTACTTTAATCAAATGAGAGGCAAGTGACAGTGCAACCTGATGTACTTCTGCTGGTCCATCTATGACTCTGCTGTTGTCAAAGTGGATTTGCTTACACTGGTGCACTGGTCCTCAGATGATGAGATTCACACCTCGGAGCTTTGCCATCCAAAATGCTCCAGTGAGCCCCATTCTAGAGGAAAGCCCCCAGCTGATGTTCAGGTAAATGAAGCCAACATCAATTAAGCACAGATAAATCCAACCGAGCACAGATAAACTCAACTGGTCACAGGGAAGACCAATTGAACACAGATAAGACTGAGTTAAGAACAATCCAGATCAACTGAGCACAACTCAGCCACTCCCAGCTAACCATTAAACATGTGATTTGTAACTGATTTGAATTCTGAGATGTGAAGTGATTATTATGCAGCAATTCCTAACAAATATTTCATTGTATATTGAATGAAATGTTTATCTCCTTTACGTGGCCTGCAGTACTCAGATGGCCTGCCTCTCCTTGAGCTTTCTCCTTCTTTTTCTAAGATCCAGCCACATTGATAGTCTTTTAGCAGTCCAGCACATTGTGCCACACTCCTTACCCTTGGGATTCCTTTTCAGGAATACCCTTCATTTCCCAGTACACAAATCTGATAATACAGTTAATTTCTACATTGTGCAAAATTCAGCTCAAAAGTTGTTTCCTGAAGGGCTGTTCTCCAAAACTCAGGTCAAAGTTGGATTCTCCACTTGCATTTTCCCTCAACTTTCTTTACTTTTTATTCCTATCCTATGTTATAACTGCATTTTGGGATTACCTAAATATTTTAATCTGAGTAATTGTAAGGTCTATGTCCTTTTTTTTGTTCTTTCTTTCTAACACAGTGGTTGGTTCTCAAAAATCAAAAAAGATAAGTGAATGAATGTTATAATGGATGAGGGATTTTTGAAGTTCTCGTCTATGAACTATGAACTTGAGTACCTATCTGTAAAATCCCTAGAATGACAAATTTAGAGACACATTCAGTTCAGTTTTCTACCTTCTGCCAAGGAGGAAAGGAGAGAGGAAATCTGCTAAAGTGGATATGCTCCCCAGCGAAACATCACAGATGTCATAGTATTTCCCACTACCAAAGAAAGGACTGAAAGATCCCTGGAAAAGGCCAGGACCAATTCTCTGGAGAGAATTTTCAGGATCAAATTTGGCAAAAGATTCCTACAAGATTCCCTGCTTACACCTGCTGCTGCTTGTAGGCATAAGATGTTTTACTCAAATGATTACACCCACAATTTAACTAAATGAATACTGTGGGGCACTGTGCTGAATCTAACTCAAAGTCTGTAAAATTTTATGTTCTTTCTGACTTCTCTTTCTTTCTCTTCATTGCTGTCAGGATATCATTTTATTTTATTTATTTATTTATTTATTTATTTATTTATTTATTTATTTTTGTACCAGGGATTGAACTCAGGATGTTGTGCTTACAAGGTAGGCAACAGAACCACTGAGCTAACTCCCAGGCCCTAGGATATCAATTAGAAAGAGCCACTACTGCAGTTTTAGTGAGCCATAGAAATCTTTCAAAGTCAAGTGACTACTTTGCCACCTTCTATACCAGCATCAGGAAAAGGAGAAAGCTATTAGCTGATTTTTCATTTTATTCTCTTCTTCCTTCCATTTATCCTGTCTGAAAAATATTGACTAAGAGCCTAATTTGAGGGCCAGGGATTTAACCCAGTGGTTCCGGCAGCTGCTTTGCAAGCGCAAGGTCCCTAATTTCAATCTTCGGTAACCACATTCAACAATACCGGACATGGTGACTCAGGTCCACCAGTAACCAGTAGCACATACCACTGTGCCAGGCATGGTGGCTCATGCCTGTAATTTCAGCACTGGGGAGGCAGAGGTAGGAGGATTGCTGTGAGTTTGAGGCTAGCCTGGCCTACATAGAGAGTTTAGGGCTAGTCTGAACTACAAAGAGAGACACTGTCACAAAAAAAAAAAAAAATGTGGATGAGAAACTACCTAAAGTGAAAATATAAATACTCAACGTTCAGGATTTTGTGAAAAGGAGTCGAAATTATACATTTTAAATCTCCCAGAATATCTGAGGCATTCAAAATTCCTCTCCATGTCCCCAAATCCTAAAATTTCTTGCTTTTCCCATCTTTTAGATCTGGTTTTCTACCGTTCTTTCCCCAACACCTGTTTCTAAAACACGTAGGACTATTTTCTAATGCTTAAATGTACTGAGTCTGTACAAATTCCATTCTCCTTTGCCTGAACAGTCTCCCCAGATTTGGAAGTTGTTTTTTGTTTGTTTGTTTGTTTTTGGGTTTTTTTTGTTTGTTTGTTTGTTTGTTTTTTTGAGACAGGGTCTCGCTTTGCAGTTCAGGTTGGCCCTGAGCTCAGCCTCAAACTCACATCACAGCAATCCTCCTGCCTCTGCCTCTTCCTCCCGAGTGCTAGGATTACAGGCGTGAGCCACCACGCCCGGCACTGTGGTATGTGGTACTGGTTGCTGCTGGGGTGAGTCTCCACGCCCAGTATGGTATGTGGTTACCGAGGATCGAACTCAGGTCCTTGCGCTTGCAAGACAGGCGCTGGAACCACTGAGCTAACTCCCCGGCCCCAGATTTGTAAGTTCGTGACAGCTGGGGGTTGAACTGAAATCCCTCCACCCCAGAAAGGCCTCTTCTCAGTGCCTGCATACCCCCCGGCCACCTTCTCCACAACTCATATTTTGTTGCTTCATTCTGTTTGGGACTGCTGAATAGTCCATCCATCACCGTGAGCCTAAAATGCTTCAGTCAGGGGCTGAGACATGATGGAATTCAACAAATGTCTGCTGAGCAAGCTTCACTCTCCTGTGAAGAGATGTATATGAAAGCTACCCAGTTAAGTCTGGTTTTGATGGAAGTTGGGTTCAGCTTCTTTACAGTGTGAAGACTAAGCTAAAGAGATTTGCAGGAGACCAGCTTGCTAAGAATGACTGGATGAAGGAGAGAGGAGAAATGGAGATTAAAGACAGAGACAAATCCACTCATACCGCCTGGTGAAAGCGAATAGAACAGTCAAGGGAAAAGCTGGGACGGGAGACGCAATCTTGCTGGTCCTGCCCCTTGTGATTCAGCAGTGCAGGTCTTAGGAACTGTGATAAGGACTTGGACTTTCTCCTAAGAGCAACAATAAACTTTGCAAGGGTCTTCTAAGGGAAATAGACATGGCCAGATTTATACTATAGAAAAATATCTCTTAGGTTATAACAATTACTAGAGGGGATTCAGGAATCTATGAAAGAAATGTTAACAACATAGGAAGTGAACACTACATCGAAGACAAGTGGATGGATTTAAAAAACATGTAACAGGTGGCTTAGATGGAAAGCAGGGTGGTACAGTGGTGAAGGAAGGAGGTGATTGAAGAAATAGTAGGTGTCCTGCTTGGGGATCTTGGTTGAGAAAGGATTCCCATAAACTCAACATTTAGAATGTTCTCATATGCTTGTGGGATGCCCAAACAGAGACAACTTTTGAAAAGGCAGCTTGAAACTCAGGGGAGAACTAGGATAGAAATGTCAACCTCAGAGTCATGAGTAAAGTTTCTGAAGCCCTCAGAGTATGTAAGTGGAGCAGAGAGAAATGTTAAATCCAACTCAATGCTTACAGAGAGATAAAACTCACCTCCCTGAGGAAGAATGCAACCAGAGGAATAGAAGGTCACTGTTCAGCCATGGAAAACAAGAAGGGAAAGATTTTTAAGGTATCGAAGTTTGTAGGACAAAGGTCAAGAGCAGGGATGCATAGGAGCTTTGTTTGTTGCTGGGGAGACTTGTTCTTGCTCCCAGTGTGACCAGCTTCAGCTGGGAGGTGGGTGGAGATGCTGGCTGCAGTGGGCTGAGGAAAGCAGGGGCAGGGCTATGGGACTAGGTGGGTTGGCATTCAGAAACCTCATTTCTCAAGGTGGCTCAGCAACACCTGGTAGGATGTGCAGAGTGGAGAGGTAACTTGGTTATTGATCAGAGAAACTTTCAAGGTTTAATCCAGATACTAAAGAGTCAATAAGGAAAGGAGTCAGCGGTATAAGAAAGATCATTAGTTGAGATTTTGAAAAATGTAGGCGATGAAGAAATTGAGTCCATGGGGCAAAAGGAAGCATTCTTTCTATTATCACACCAGAAGAGAGGGCATAGATCTGGTATCAAGAACTTGCTGCAGTTTCTGTTTAAATTCTTCATTTTTTCCCCCTGTGCAGTAGGAGGGGAGGTGATTTGCCTAGAATGAGTGGGAGCTAGTGGGGTAGAATATTTGAGAAGTACAGAGAAGTTTGAAATAGCTGTTCTAGAAAGTAGAAGAGAGCACACACAGGAAAATGGGAGTCGCTTCTGAAATCACAGAGTCCTGAAGTTAGGCAGAAGATCTTGACTATGTAGGGCCCCTACTTATAAGGTGAGACTTCGTAAGCAGGGCTTGAGCATGGAGGGGCCAGATGTCAGTGTGAAAGAAAGGCTGGAACTTGGCTGGATAGTGTGAGGAAGCAGAATGGGTTCCATGACTAGAAGTATGAGAAGAGGGATGGAGAAGTGACAAATGTTAAGGTCCAAGTGGACGAAGATAGGCATGGAGCCAGGAGAAGAAGCCAAGAAGTCAAGAGACTTGACCCAAGATCTCTATATTTCCAAGATCAAATGTTATGGAAGAAACCTGAAAGTCTCAAAATGATAAAAGTTAGTGTCCAGAAAGTAACATACATGGCTTTATTATTTCTCCATTGAAAGAGCTCTTGAGCACATAGATTCCAGACAGTCGCCATCCTGGTGAGTGGATGAAGGAGAGAGGAGGTAAATAGCAGGGAGAAAGAGACTATCACCTATGATGCTGAGATGTCAGACAAGCAGGTGTCCATAGAGAGATTCTAACTCACCCTGATACCAGCAGGGTGGAGGAGAGGAGCAATGGGAATCACAAATTGGAATCTCTTGTTGGGAAGGTAAGAGATGAGTAAGATCAGTAGTGAGGGTGGATAAAAGGATGAGAAACATAGCTATGTGAGATCAGAGAAGCAGAGCTTCACATGGGCTGGGTAGCGAAGGTAAGAGGTGAGAAGATACCAATCTGGGACCCCACATGCGAGATGAGTACAAAGAGAATGACCAGGCTCTGTTCACAAGGCTCCAGAGAAAGTGATGGTGGATTTGAAAGAGCCAAGCTTCTACTAAGGATGAAGATGGAGCAAAGAGTCAGTGAAGAAGCTGAGGGTGTACAGGGGGTAGTTTTGCTCTGAAAAGAGAATCTCAGAGATATTTAGGGATTAGGGAAATAAAAGAGTAGTTGGAGTTTGGCTCTGGAATGAAGAAGCATAGCAAAGAGTGGGATGACAACAATAACAACACCACCAACAACAAAACAGCAAGAGCAGCCAATATTCATTTGTTATGGTTCACTTAGTGCTACAACTTGGATCTCAAACATTTCTCAAAAGTGCACGTATGAAAGATTTGTCCTTTAGAGTAGCACTTTTGGAAGTGGGTGCACTCTTAGGAGGTGCACTGTAATGGGAAGTCATTGAAGATGGGCCCTCAAAAGGGATTGGGGTACTCCAGTCTCTTCCTCCTGGCCAGGCGGTGAGGAGTTTCCTTCACCTCACAGTCCTTCCCCTTTCCATACTGATCAGAAGCCTAAAAGCAAAGGGTCTACTTGATGAGGGACTTGAACCCTCATTATAATTTGTATGTAAATGTCCCTGGAAAGCCTCATCTGCTCAAAGGGGTGGTGTAGGAAGGCGATCAGATTATGAGGCCCTTGAAGCTTACTTCTTATTAGGAGGGAAGGTCTGGTTGGGAGACGTGGATCACACTGGACATGACCAGGAGGGCTGTCTTCCTCCCCAGTTCTTTCCTTGATTCTCTCTCCAGGCTTCCTCACCGCCATCCTCTCAGCAGCTCTCCTCTGCTGTTCTGCCTGGGAGCCAGCTGACTATGGATGGAAACACGAACCGACATAACCCTCCCTTAAGTTGCAGGTGTCACAGATGGTGCCTTTTTGACAACCAAGGGATGAAGACAAACTCCTAAAATCGCCAACCAAAATAAACCTTCTGTCTTTATAAGTTAATTATCTCCAGTGGCCAGTTTTAGCTCTTGGTGAGCCTGGCCACACCTGAGCATGCCAGATACTGATCTCTGTCTTGCTCAGCTGGCTGCTGGCTGCTGGCTGCTGGTGAAGGGGTCTCCTATCCACATGGAGAGGCTAAGCTTCTAAGTGTCACAGGCTCATGTGTGGCTCCGGGCTCTGAACTCTCACTCTGAGCCCCTCACTGGCCACGATTTACTCTTGTGCATGAAGTCTTAACAAAATAAGGGTGGGCATTTCTCCTTCTCTAGAACACTCTGAATTTCGTCCCATTCTAGTTAATCTATGAGGGAGAAGCCTCTTCTCCATTTTGCAGATGAGAATATTGTGGTGCACATCTCCATCTATTTCCAGGACAGTAAGACCCTGTGTGATTCTTTGTGTCACTCTTACCATCGGCTGCATGGAACCAAAATTCACTATGTAGTTTGGATCTATGAATTAATTGACAAGTAGGAAAAAAAATCCTCTCATCTCTTAATGTAAATCGTAACACCTGCCTGGGAGAATGAATTGGGATCTGAAGCAAAACTGGGACAGAGTCAGGGGCCCCCTGCAGGCAGTATGCTTTCAGGTGGTCAGACAGGTGCTGAGACTGGGGGCAGCTGAGCCTCAGCAATTTTTGAGTTCTGGAGCTGGAGCACTGGTCCCCAGCCTCCCTCTACCATAGTTTTATCTTGCTCTGTTGCAATTTTCTTTTTTTAAAAAAAAACTATTGGAAATTCTATTTAGTGCATGCAAGAGCATTTTTAAAAAATTTCTTACAACTGGTGGATTATATTTTCCTAACACTGAAGTCCACTTGTTAGCTTTTTATTCCCATAAGTTTGGCTTATGTGGGCTCCAAAGATCTTTATCTGCAAGGATGATTTTTCTGAGCATTCACTTTTCACACAGCTTATGGAAGAATATGTAGAATCCATTATGTAGCATATACAGCTGCTACTCAGACACTGTTTCCCAGCCACAGTACCTGTTACCTTATAGCCACAGCACCTGTTTCCTAAACCTAATAAAGATATAATAGGGTCACATTTTGATGAATTTTCCCAAGTCATAAATGGCTAAATAACTGGTTATTGTCCACAGAGATAGTATTGGTGCTTACTAGAAAAACAGATTTAATGCAAGGTATACAAATATGTAATTTTCTTTCTCTCTGTTTGTACGAGGAGATAATCACTGTCTGGGTTGCAATAGTAAAGAAAGGCAGGAGAGAACAGACGGAAGGAGGAGGAGGGAAGGGGGAGGGAGAAATGGAAGGCTAGAGGGAAGAAAAGGAGGGGAAAAGAAAGAAGAAATGGGAGAGGAAGAGCAAGGGAAAGAGGGCAGGAAGCAAGAAGGGAGGGGCGACAACAGAAGGAGGAGAGGAAGAATTGAGTGAGCTTCAAGGCAGCATGCATATTGGGCTCCAACATGTTGGTTTTTAAAAAAGAATAATGCTGAACAGATGAAAAGAAAGAATAGGAATTAAGAAGCAAATGAGCCTGAGGACATTTTCATATTGGAAACTGCAGACAGTGAGGCCAGGCTGGGTGAGGCAGGGTTTTCAAGGACCAACTAGCAGACTTTCCCCTTCATTCTCCAAGGAGCAGAGCCAGGACGCACAGCCCCTCTATTGCTCCAGGACCTCCCGCTCTGGCTGCGAAGCGCCCCCTTTTCACATGGCTGCTTTCCTCTCCTGTATGTGAGGGTGATTTTCTCTGGCAAGAAACACTGGCAGCCACTGAAAACACAAAACAAAGCCCCTGCAGAGAAGACTCGTGCCCCCCCCTTTAATTTGTGGGAGACAGCTTCCCCTGTGCACTCCCGTGTGTGCTTTCTGCATAGATTACTCTGCAAGGCCGCCCCACATTCCTTTGCGAACTTGCCTCACTGCCTCGAGTTGGGCTTCAGACCTGCCAGTTAAGCTTTAAGCATCATGAAAACGTATTGTCTGGAATGAAACAAGCAATTATGCTTTCAAGTTTTGTGGCATAATATCGCAGAAACCAGCAATTACAGAATCAGAGTGGCATCAAATGGGGTAGAAGGGAGTTAGCAGGGATTATTCTTTAAATAGCAGTTACATGAACTCATAATAAATAGGTATTAAGTGTTAAATGTATGCTAAGTAATTCTTGACAGTGCAATTAACCAAACAGAAGAGGAAAAATGGCAAAGTGGCATTGTCAACTTCTTTTGTGCAGAGCACGCTCGGTGAGAGGAGATCAGAAGGGAATCTGTCTTTATTCCAGTCTGCAGTGGAAGCAAGAGTACAGAGATGGGCACTGAGTTCCCATACTCATGAGATGGCAAATTTTCCAAAGAGCAAAGCCATTTTCTTGCCAGAGAGGAATGTGGCTGACCAGAAAATTCCATGATAGGCTCTGCATGATGCACAGCTAGTTAATCAAACCCACACTTAGGAAGCCCATGCTCTGAAATAATTTTCAAGAATGAATCTAGCTCGGTTTTGGCAAATGTTGGCAGTAGCTGTATCAGAAATGTTTATTACACTGAACTGACACATAGGAGACAGACTGCTCTTTAAGACCGCACACGTTGGGCACTGCTTATATAAACTGCAGTGTAAATATTTCCCGTACTTAAGAATTTCAGGAAGGGCTATGGTTCTGCTTAGAAGACAACATGGAGGCTTTTCTTAAAATATTTTTAACTGGGGCTGGGGATTTAACTCAGTGGTTCCGGCTCCTGTCTTGCAAGCGCAAGGGCCCAGGTTTGATCCTCGGTAACCACATACCATACTGGGCGTGCAGACTCATGCCCACCAGCAATCAGTACCACATACCATAGTGCCGGGCGTGGTGGCTCACACCTGTAATCCCAGCACTCGGGAGGAAGAGGCAGAGGCAGGAGGATTGCTGTGATGTGAGTTTGAGGCTGAGCTCAGGGCCAACCTGAACTACAAAGCGAGACCCTGTCTCAAAAAACCTAAACAAAAAAAAGAAATATATATATATATATTTTTTAATATATAAATATATATATATATATTTTTAATTGATACAAAATAACTGTCCATGTTAAAGGAGTCCAGTAGTTTAATTCAGGTCCTACGTCTGGTGTGTAATGAACAGATAATCAGTATTTTCATCTCTTTAACATTTCCTTATGTTCAGGAAGTCCAGGAAGTCCTCCCAGTAGCATTTATCTATGTAGGCTTTGTACTATAACTTCGTTGTCTCTGAGGAGGATGAAATTGCAATTCAATCAATTTGCCAATATGATTGAATTAGTAGGAGTGAAGGTCTACAACCAACCTGCTTGCGGTCAAATCTGAGTTTCCCTTCTGAGCCATTGTAGGAAAATGACTTCAGCTGTCTGCATCTCCAGTGACAAAATTCAGATAATAATAATATTTAGTTCAAGACACACAAGGGTTGGATGATGCAGCACATTAATGAGCTCCTGGATACTCACAGTACTTCTTCCTTTCCTCCTTGGCTCTCAGCTAGCCAACCCGGGACACGTAGGTGTGATCCTGTGACAGCGTCACCTAAGGATCCAGCAGAGAATTCTAAAGTCCCAAAGAACAATGGCTCAATATGTGCTAATAATTCATTGCCCATGGTGACTCTGTAGTAGGTAACTACTCTGAATTACGATAATTAACTGCTATAGTGCTTGTGAAAATATACAGATATGGGGAGTTCTTAAAATACCTACTTATATCAACAAAAATACAAATGGCTTTGGCTTGAAGTTTTAACCCATTTACATTTAATGAAATCTATAATAAATCACATTTCATTGGCTCTTAATGCAAAATGTTTACATCTTGACTCTGCTATGTTGTTATGCATTCACTTTCATTGAGCTTTCTATTATTATAACATAATACTTGAGATAATCAATTTTAGAAAAAGGAAAGGCTTACATTGGCTTAGAGTTAGAGAAGTTTCAACCTATGCTTCACTGGCTTGTTGTTTTAGGGCCTGTAATAAGGCAGCACACAATAATAAGAGCACATGGTAGGGGAAGCCCTTACTTCGCAGCTGGAATGGAAAGAGTCTTCCTTTTCAGGAGGGGATGAATTGCCAATATCCCCTTCAATGACACACCCTGAAAGACTGGGAGATCTTTTGCTAGGCCTCACCTCACTTCCCCATAGCATCAAAGCCTGAGAACCAAGCCTTTTATACATGGGCCTTTCAAAACCACTTTGGCCAAATGCTGTCTGTGACATATTTGTCATTACATGAGTATGAAAGCTATTTATCTGGAGAGTAGACATTGGTTTTGAAGAAAATATATGAGAAGATGATGAAATGCACCTTTATAAAGTGTTGCCTAGGTTCTTATTGGCAAAGGGTTTGATATTCTGTGGGAAAATGGTAACATCTGCAAATTTTAAAATTAAAAAAATTGGAAAAAGTAGATGTGAATCTGAAGAAGTTTTAAAAATATCTTTTTTTTTTTTTGAGACAGGGTCTCACTTTGTGGTTCAGGCTGGCCCTGAGCTCAGCCTCAAACTCACATCACAGCAATCCTCCTGCCTCTGCCTCCCGAGTGCTAGGATTACAGGCATGAGCCACCACACCCAGCACTGTGGTATGTGCTTCTGATTGCTGGTGGGCGTGAGTCTCCATGCCCAGTATGGTATGTGGTTACCAAGGATTGAACCCCAGTCCTTGCGCTTGCAAGACAGGTGCCAGAACCACTGAGCTAAATCCCCAGCCCAAAAATATCTTAACCTATTTATCTCACTTGTGATGTCCTGCTTTTTTATGCACAAGACTAATTATTTTAAAATATGACATCTTTCATTATTATAAAACAAAAATTCAAACTGCTGAAAACATGTAACAGTTTTAATGAACAGCCTTTGTCTTTACTAAATTACATAATAATCTTTAAATAATTAATTCCTCTTAGAATCTATGAAAAACAGCTCCTCGTATGTCTTGTATGGGATTCTTATTTCTCTTATTCTTTTTTTTTTTGTCTTCATTTTTTCACTTGTTTTTGGATCTCTGTTCAAGTTTAGAAGTGATGTGCTCTCTTTAATCTTTTGTGTTTACATGAAAAGTTACTCAATATACAATTCACTTTTCAAAATAAAAAATAATAAAAAACTTGTACTCTTTATAACAGCTATAAACTCTTTTCATGAACTTCATTTACCCACTTTCTTATGTAAATGATAATGGTTTTATATTTTAATAACTTTTAATGTTAATGGCCTTAGTCATTTAAAAAAATTCTTTCATATTACTATTAATTTTACTTCTATGTACATATAACATTTTCTTTGTTCTTTAGTTGTTCTGGAGTTCACATTCTTTTGCCCTCAAATACTCGGAATTCTCCTTATTGAGATCCTGCTGGTGATTAATTCTCTTGTCCTCTCTCTCATCTTCCTCCATTCCACCTTTCTCTCTCCTCTTTTTTACTTTTTTCATCTTATAATTCTTTTTAAAGTATTTAAAATATATTTTGGTGTTTGGCTTCCTTTTTACTATTAAGATATCATCTATAAGTATGTTCACTGCTCTTTAAAAAATCATTTTTCTTGTTTTCTCCATTTTGTTGTTATTGCTTTGATTCAGCTTTTGAGGAATTTCACTACAATGTTTAGATGAACACTGTTTTTAAAAATATATGTTTTTATTTATTTATTTATTTTTGAGATACCAAGATTGAACCTGGGTAAGGGTTATTTTGAGGATTATATTAGACTAGTGATCTCCCACATTTTTGGCACCAGGGACTGGTTTTATGGAGCACATTTTTTCCCAAGGTCTTGGTAGGGGACTGGGCCTCTGGATTAGATTCTCCTAGGAAGTGTGCAGCCTAAATGCATCTGGTGTGCAGTTCACAGCAAGGTTCATGCTCTTGTGGAAACTGAATGCCACTGCTCATCTGACTGGAGGCAGAGCTCAGGCAGTAACGCCAACAATGGTGAGAAGCTTTGCTGCCTGCTCGCACCTCAGCTCCTTCTGTGTGGCCCGCTTCCTAATGAGACTGTGAGTGGTACTGGTCCATGGTCTAGGGGTTGGGGATCCCTGTATTAGACAATACACGAAACTGCTAACTAAATTGCCAAAGGTGCTCAAGAGACGTTCCATTAAGTCTGAAGCAAAGTCTTACAACAATTTTTCCACTCATGGTTCATGTTCAAGGCATTCATTTTGGAATTAAGAAAAAAATGGCGACTGGCCACGTGGTTGAGGGAATGATTAGAAACACTCCCCCTCTTCAGCCTGCAGGGATATCAATCAAAAGGGGTCAGGCCGGTCTCCTGAGCTCTACCAGAATGGCAGGCCCAGAGGCAAAGTCGAGCTGAAGTACTGAGGGGATTCAAACAAACAAAATGCTTCACTAGAGATTAGGACTCAAGTATCAGTTTGATTTAATGACTACAGAAGGTTAAAGCACATCCCAGGCAGGCAGCCAGTTGCACTACACTGGTTTAAAGCCAGCGGGATTCTGGTGAGGGGTGACAGTGTCTTTTCAGCCATTCTGTCATCCTGGAGAGACTGACAGAAGTCGGCGTGGATGGAGAGCAGCAAGGAGGAACCTGTCCGTGTGGAGGTCCAGATCACAGAGGGCACTGCAGAGGGAAAGGGGGCATCTGAGCCCAGTTCTACTATCACGGAAACTGTGGAGATCTTTGGAGCACTAAATCAATGTTTGCTAGAAGACACTATATGTAAAATTAAATAAATAAGCCAAAGACAAAGGCTGCCCGATCTGATTCATTTGCAGAAAGTAGAAACTTTGATCTTGTGGAGGTAGAAAGTAGAATGGTTTTTACCAAAAGATAGGGATTAATGAAGGAGAAGGGAGCAGAAACTGGTAAACTGGTACAAAATTATAATTCAATAAGAAAAATAACTTCTGGTATTCTATTACACAGTAGGATGGCCATAATTAACAATATTATCTTATGTATTTTACAAAACCTAGAAGACAGGTTTTAAATATTTTCACCACAAAGAAATGATAACATTTGAGGTACTAGATATTCAAAATATTCTAATTTGAAATTACACATTAAAATGGATTGAAACACACACTTCATCCCATACACTTGAATGCTTATTAGATGTCTAATGTTACTGAGCTCTGTGGTGCCCACCTGTAAATCTGACTACTTGGGAAGCTGAGGTAGGAGGATTTCAAGTTTGAGGCCAGCCTTGGAAACTTACTGAGACTCTGTATCAAAAAAAAAAAAAATAAAAAAATAAAAGAATGATCTGAGGAAACAGCTCAGGGATAAAAATACCATGTGTTCAATTTCCGATAACGGAAATAGAGAGGGGAAGGAAGTAAATGAAAGGAGAAAGAGGGAAAGAGAGAACAGTAGAAGAGAGGGAGGAAGGGGTGATGTTATACAAACCAAGATTCTCCAGGAAATGCACAGTTCTTGGTGCATATCCAGAATAAAAATAAAACCCACATATTTTGATGATTTCTTTTCTCACAGAGCTCAATTTCCATCAATATGTGACTGGATAAATAAATTTTAGGGTAATATATACCAAAGCAATAAAATAGAAAGTAACAATTGATATGCTCAACCTCATGGGTGAATCTCAGAACTACCATCCTGAGGGAAAGAAGCCAAGCAGGAAGGAGCAAGCACTTGGTGTCTAATCCTGTGCAGCAAAGAAAAAACCATCTGTGTCAGGATAAAGCTGACGAGTGGTGGCCTGGGGCTGGTACCGAAGGAAGCTGACTGTGCAGGGACAGAAGGGAACTTTTGCAGGGGCTGGAAAGGCATGACAGCTCAATGCTAGTGATGACTACATGGGCAATCGTTCAGTCTGTACACATTAGTGCATGCCTTTTATTTTGTGTAAATCGTACCTTAGTAAAGTTAATTTTAAAAATACCATCAGAAAGTAAAACAAATTATGTCAATCGTATTCTGAACCAGAGAGAGAATTCAAAGTAAAGACAATGGATGCCTGGATGTGTGGCACTAGGGGCTTGCAGTTATTGAAATTAAATTCCAATTAGACTCTGAGCTTCCTGGCTCAAAGGGAAATAAACATGGCTGTGTGATTGTTTCTTATATCTTCAGAATAAAGAGGTCAGTGAGAAACTTGTTCCTACCTTCACTTAAACGTGGGACTCTGTGCACCATGGAAGAGGTGAAAATTCTGCTTTTCTCTAATGCCCCTTTTCTATAAAGTATCTTTCTCTGTACCCTCCTCTCACATACAGAATATACTCTTACTGTGCTATCACACTGTAACTGCCATTCTGTTGACTTCTTCCATTCATCAGAGGAGGAGGCTGCTATAAAGACTTAGGTGGCCCTGGGCCCAGTGGATACCCTCAAGGGTATCTCAGGAAGGACTGGGACTCATGTCAGTGAGCGGTGTAGTGGCTCCACCTCGATTAACGAGATGGGAAAAGCTCTTGCTCTGATGAGGCTGTCCTCCTCCTCTTGGTGGTGTTGTACACAAATTAAAATACGAATAAACAAACAATGGAACTCTAGATATAAATAAAAGGCTCTGGGGATAGAAGGGTGCCTGGGAGGTGAGACCTCTCCGAGGAAGGGACACTTGTAGTGCGACTGAATGTTAAGAAAGAGACAGGCCTTGCAAGGACCAGAGGCAAGGTCAGCCTTGCAGGAAGGTCAGCGGGGAAGCAATGGTACATGAGTCATAACTAGGCGCTGTGCGAGAACAGAACAAGGGTGGTGTCAAGTACACAATGGCCCCAGGGAGCTGCCTCATACATGGTGGGAGAGAGGGATTGGAAAAGACCACATGATTCGGGCCCAGTACCTGTGTGAGCAATTTGGGTCTTATTTTAGGAGCAACGGAGAGAACTGGAGAGTTTTAAGAAGGAGAGTGAGAGAATCTCCTTTTGCTTCTGGGTAGAGAGTGGTTTGAACCCAGCAAGGGCAACTGCAGGAATACTAGTAAGGAGCCTCTTAAAGTTGTCCAAGCCAGAGATAAAGTCAGTGTGGCAGGGTGGCAGGGAAGACTCAATACATTTAGGATACGTTTTGGAGGCAAAGTCGACGAAGCACACAGGGAGGAATTAAATGAGGTATTGATGGTGAACAAAATGGGATCCAGGCTAACAGCTCGGCTCTTGACCTGAGTAATGAGGCACATGGTGAGAGTTTAAAGGTGGATGATGGACAGCCGAGGGAAGGGCAGTTTGAAACAATATAAATTGTAGTCTTCCACCAGACATTAATGTGGAGATGCGCAACAATGGGGCTAGAGTTCCACAGAGACCTGAGCAAGAAAGAGAAATCTGAGCCACTGCTATCAGGTAAGGAATAGGGTGAAGTAACAAGGGAGAGACTGTGTCCAGGAAAGAGCCCTAGGGCATTCCAAACGATCTTTGGAAAGAAGAGGAGAAACCAGCCAAGGAACTAAGCAGAGCAGCCAGTGAGGTAAGAGGACCACAAGAGAATAGTGTATGTATGATAAAAGCACTCATAAGATGATAGGAAGTCAGAAAAGGAAAGCAACTGGAAAAGTGCTTTGTAGCACACAATTACCTGAGCTTCAAATGTCATGAGGGTATGGGGTTGGGCCACCTCCTCAAACACAAGTCCTTAAACCAATGTCTCCAACCAGAGGAAGGCTAAAGAAAACCGCCTCCCTGGTGCTATACCACTTAGGACCCTTCCACAAGGTAGACAGGATTATTCCTCCACACTACAGACAGGAACTGTGAGGTCCAGAAAGCAGAAGCTTCAAGCTCTTCTCACTGGGCCCTGGGCCCTGGACCCTGAGGATTTTCTTTTTCCGTGTAATTTCCCAGAATGATCTCATTCAGTTCCAAGGTTTAAAATAGCATGGTAAGCTCATAATCCTCCAGATCTGCCAGCAGAGCCTCTTGCCTGACTGGTGGACTCTTCCCTACTGTTTCCTCTTCATCCCTACCATGGAGTCTCCCACAGTCTGTCAGAAACTGCACTTTACATCCACCCTGACATGTTTTCCTCCTGGTCTACCCCCAACTTTTTTTTTTTTTTTTTTTTGAGACAGGGTCTCGCTTGTAGTTCAGGCTGGCCCGGAGCTTACTATTGTAGCCCAGGCTGCCCTCAAACTCACAGCACTCCTCCTGTCTCTGCCTCCTGGGTTTTGGGATTACAGGCATGAGCCACAGTGGTTTGAGCACTGAGCACTGTGGTTTATGGTACTCAGGCTGATGGGCATGGGTCTCCATGCCCAGCATTGTTGTATGTAGTCACCGGGGATCAAACCTGGGCCCTTGTGCTTGCAAGACAGGCACCGGAACCACTGAGCTAAATCCCTGGCCCTAGTCTTCCTGCTTTTGAGAAACAGCACCACAATGTGTTATTTTAGAGCTTTTCCTTCTTTTAGTCCCTGGAATTCAACATTCATCTCTGAAACTCATTTCTTCTGCATCCTCTTGAATACATTAATATCACTCCATTTTTACTGTCACCTTCTAGCCCATCCAAGTGGCCATTACTCCTTGACTATGTGACCTCGGCAGCCTCCCAATGTGTCATTATCAATATACAAAGAACCAGGATGATTTTTTTCTAAAAAAATTTACAGTAGATGTCATTCTTTTCTTTTAAAAAAACCTTCCTTCAAGTCTTTTAAAGGCAAAAGTCTGAAGTTGTTTTGTGCCTGCTTGACCGGCATCCTGCCTAGTTCTTCCTGTGCTATCTCTGTTATCCTGCACTACCCACCCACTTTCCTCCCTGGCCATCTTCTCTCATCTCCTTCTTTCATTTCTCGATCATCCCAAACTCTTCCTACATCGCGACCTTTGCCTATGGAATGTCCTCCTGCCTGCTTTTCCCGTTGCTAAAACCACACCCTTTAGATCTTCATTCAAACCTCCTCAGAGAAGGATTTCCTCACTACCTTCCACACGGAAGGTCCTGCTGCTACGGTCTAGACACGGTTTCAGTGTCTCCCAAAGATTCGTGCCCTGGAACGCTGGTCCTCAGTGTGGCCATGGTAAGAGGCTGGTGGGATCTTGAGTAGCTGGTGCCTACTTGTGGCTCACTGGTGGTACTACCCTTTGAAGGGACTGAAGATCTTGTGGGATGCTGAATTAGTTCTTTTAAGATTGAGTTGTTGTTAAGGAGCTTCTCATCTTGTGATGATCTCCTGCCTTGAGACATGGCCTCTCCCATCCACATTCACTCTTATTATTATAATGATACAACATGAGAGCCTCATCAGAGCCAGAGTAATGTCCTTGAGCTGTCAAACTGTGAACTAGACAACCCTTTTTCCTTTATAAAGTATCCAACCTTAAGTGTTTCATTACAGTAACATCAAACCAAATGTTTTTGTTGTATGTTTCTATGAATTTATCTCAGACCCTTACTTATTTTTCTGTGTTGACACTATTGTATCCTCATTTATAATTATACATTTTTAAATTTGCTAATTTAATTATTGTCAGCCTGCTTTACTACTAGACTAGCAGCAATAGGAGGGCAACGATTTACTTTCAGGTTTGTTATTTGCATTTTATCTCGGTGTCTTGTACTATACCTGGCATCTTCTTCATGCTCAACAGCATTACTGAATATTTACTGAAGACCAGTGAGCCAGGAAGCAACAGACTGGTGAATGGGGTTGGTTAGGACATCTATATGACATCTCAAGACATTGCCACATTTCCAGAGAAATACTCATAGTTCCTTTGCAAAGAAATATTCCAATAATTATAAATAACCCTTTCAGCCTGTCCAGCCTGCTGAGGGCAAGAATTCCCTCCTGGCATTGCCTATCTGCTCAGTCTCCTCACGGAAGATCTATGTTTGAGGTTCTGAGCTCTAGAATGCCTTCTGGCCTTTTCTGCTCAGTGAGCCCATCAATTCTCATTTACTTCAGAGGAGCAAAATGTATAAACTGAAAAAGGTCTTCTTGCACACTTCTGGGGTGGCTAAGGAGGATTCCCAAAGGGGTTGCATTGTTGCACAGCTTGGAATTATACTGGCTGGCGAGGGATGGCACAGTAAGGGACCCACAGGCCTGGCTCTGGGGACGGTAGGAATGGATAGGTGGAGGAAAACCTAGACTCAAGAACACAGCATGCAGAGAGGAAATGCACAATTCCTCTGTAATTCAGTTTACAGTCTAGGAGACATGACATAGCAGGGAGGATGAGCTGCAGTCCATGTGGGCCAGATGGCACACCCACCTCCTGGAGGAGTGACCAGAGATAAATGGTGCTTCTGGGGCACTGGGAAACCCCAGGAGACTAGTGAGTTAAGTGAGTACCAAAGACCCAGAAAACCTGGAGGTGGAAAAAAGTTCTGAGATAATTAGAAACATATCCTGAATCTGAGGATTGGAAAGACCTGGGTCAGAGTGCTGATTCTTCCCCCCCCCCTCAAATGTATGTAATTAGATCTATCATCTCTCTGAGCCTTGATTTTTTTAACTATAAAATCGAAAGAAGCAAACCATCTGCAAAGGGTGTGACGAACACAATATGTGAAAAGCCAAAAAGCACGCAGAGCAGAGGCAGGTGCTTGGAAGACTCTTGGTATTATGGGTTACTCTAGTTGTCCTCCTAAAGCCTCATGTCCTCATAGGCGGGCCTGTGGGGAGGTGGCTGGGTTATGGGCATGTGATTCTGGATTAAGGGTGTGGCAGCTGGATTACTCCACTGATTGAGACTATGCTAACATAGTTCTGGCGGTGGGTGATGATCAGAAGCCCCACCTTGGATGTGGATAGCACCAAACAATAAGCTTACAACCTGGATGAAATATAAAAGAAAAGAAGAAGGTGTGCCCGCTGATGCCTGTCTGTCCTTCCATGGACTGTTTCTCCTCTGTCACACCCTCCTGACAGGGTGTTCTGTCTTGGATCCAGCTGACTGTCAATTGAAACTTCTAAAACTATGAGCTAAAATAAACATTTCCTCCTTTTGCTTTGGGTGTCAGGTATTTTATTCCAGGAAAGAGAAAATTAACTAAGACATTCAGTCACTGACAGCTACTTATCCTCTATTTTTTTTTTTTAATTTTTGAGATGAGGTCTCCCTATATAATTCAGGTTCATCTTGAACTCTCAGTTAAGCTCAAACTGGACACAAATGCATAGCCACGGCCTCCTGAGGGTTGGGATTCTAAGTCTGCCCCACTACACTGAGAAATTGGAAGCTACTTATACAACAGGAAGTAGATTGAGCCTCAAGAGGGACTGGATTGGCAACCAGAGTCAACTTCCTGGAAATAATGAAGAAGAGAAGAGTTTCCTTGGATCATCTTGGGTGTCCAGGGCTCCGGTTCATCAGTAGCACCTTTTTATTAGGAAGAGGAAACCTTGACAAATGCCAGTGGCTCCACATGATTGAGTGGGGTGAGATGGCTAAGAAATACATTGGCATGAGCCTTGTCATGCAGTGAGGATCAAGAAGAGCTGAGGAGTAGATAGTAAGGGTCCACATTTGGAATATTTGATTCATCTTTACATTATTTATTCTATCAACAAATGTTAAGGGATTCACTTTCACATGCTGGGCCTTTTATTTGGAACTTCTTTCACTCATTGAGATAAATGTTCTGTGTATCAACTTTGTGGCGAACCCTATGCATAGTGCACAGACACGGGGTGAACGGTGTACAACCCTGGCTCTTGGCTCCTGGAGAGATGAGGATCTGGTGGAGGAGTAGATGGGGGAAGAGGGAAGTGATAGCACACTCCTCAGGGACACTCTCCTGGGCTTGCCGAGGCACCTCTGCCACACAGAACCATGCGGCCTGGGTTGTCGTTCTCATGTTGCTGGCCTCAGTTTCCTCCGTTATTGTAAGCACTGAATATAAAGTGCTGAAGCAATTCCTGAACAATATTAAGCTTTCAGTAATGTAACTGGAGGCGATATGTGGTGGTGATAGTGGTGGTTGTGGTCTGTTGACAATGCTGGTAATGATGATAGGGAAGGTGATGATGGTCACAATAATAGTGGTGATAAAGATGATAGTGATGGTGATGGTGACAATGGTAGGCAGAGAGGGACAAAACAGAAAACTCTGAGGGAAGGATGGGAAGGAAAGGCATTCCAGACAAGACCTTTCAGTCCAGTCTTTCTTAGAGGGTGAATAAAGGGCAGGGTGTGAAGGGGAAGTCCTGATGAAGAGAACCGCATATGAAAACCTACCAAGGCAGGATGTGTCTGTAATGACGAGTTTGGAACAACATGCCTACCAGAGTCAAAGCCTTCTTTTACCATGCAGGAGGAAAATCGAGTTTTACATTGTGAACATCACTCACTGAGGCCTCCACAAAGGGACAAATTTCTGAGAAATTTGCTCCCACATAGCTTGAAGCTCACCTTCTGTCCTTCTCTTAGACCGGGAAATTGGACCAGCCGCTAGCAAATATTTATGTTGGAATATTTGGAGACAGTGCAAGATTTGCAGATATTTTCATAATCTCTTTCACGGTTTACATGGAGTACCACCTGCTTCTATCTCCTGAAAAGGAAAGGCAGTTTTTAACGAAGTGGGCATGGGTGCAGGGAGGGAAGCTACACAAGGTTTTCATCTGGCAAAGCCTCACTGTTGAGATCATGGAAACTGAGCATTGCTGACCTAGGAAAATAAGTTCTAGGTTTTCACATGAACTGTTTTCAGCCTTTTGGATGCTTCTTCATTCACCATCTTAGATAAACCTCACAAAAATCCAGTTAGGCAGGGGAATGTTCACTCCAAATTGCAAATGGGAAAACAGAAGCCCATAAGAGCTATGAATTCACTAAAGTGTGCACAACCAATACACAGAGAGCAACAAGTGGCAGATTTATCTCCAAGGATGATGAAAAAGCAGCTTTGCAAAATTTGGTTTTAGTGAAAGATAAATAGTTTTTGTACTTTTAATGTATTTTACTAATGATTTACATCAGCAACTGGCAATTGTATATGCCAGGAGGTTGTGAACAACCTATTATCTTATGCAACTAGGGCAGGGGCTGGGCTACCATGCCCCACATCTCAGCCCTCTGTAGGTGTCTCATATATGGAATATTGCTCCTTTACTCCATTTTCCTAGTCCTATCTTTAGCTGTACAATTTGAGGGAAGCCTTGAAGATGCAAGATGGCGCAGACAAGGAACAGATGAAGCCTGGCCTCCTGAGACATCTCTTGGAAGAAAACAGGTAGACCTTCAGGGACAGGTCATACACATCACAGAAAGCAAAGGTGGGCTATAAACCTGACTTGGACTGGTTCCAAAGCCCATGCTGTGGATCACTAAGTGGAGCTGCTCTCCTTCAGATCATGAATCATGTTGCCCAGACATCTCTGGGGCCCCAAGGATCTCTGAGGGGCTAAAAAACATGACGGAGATACAAGAATATCTAGAGTATACCATGCATGATTAGGAGGCAGGGAGGAAATGGTGACAGACTTCACAAGACCTGGAATGCATTTCTGGGAGTTTCTAGTTTAACCTGAAGGCAAAGAGGAAACCCTGAGGATGTTAGATTAGGATAGACTTGGACAAATACTATGCGAGGAACTTTGGAGAAAAGAGCAATTAATTTGGAGCAAGAAGGAAGGGCCTGGAAGCCAGTGGGTAATTGAGGATGGAGGATTGAAAACACCTTTGTAGTTTCAGGAGTAAGAGTCAGAGCAGTTTCACAGACATGAAAGTGATTTCAGGGTGGGAGTGGCACTGTCTGCCCTTTGTTCTTCCCTTGATCACTAGAGCCTTCTGCTCTCCTCAAGCTTGTTTGATGGGACACCTTAGAGAAGAAACTTGAAACCCTTTGAGGTTGCGAAAGAGGGAAGAGAAATTGGAGGGATGCAGTGAGGATGCAATTTCTAACAAGGTTTTAAAATTTCATACTCTGAAGTTCTTTGGACAAAGAATGAATTAAAAGTTAAATCTCATGGTCTCATTGTCTTTATAAATGTCCCTGTAAAAATTTAGCTACCTGCATTTGATTTATATACTCCCAGAGAGAAGGATACATGGTATGTTTAGTTGAGTGAGTTCAGTTTAGTTTAGTGTTTTCATTTATTTCTTTGTTTCATTTTGTTTTTGGCTATGAGACAGGATCTCACTATATTGTCCAGGAGTTTCATACTCCTGGGCACAAGCAATCTTCCTGTTTCAGCTCTCTAACCCCAACAGCTGAGACTAGAGGCATGCACCATTGCACTCAGCCCAGAGACTGCCTTAGTTTCTTTTTCATTTCTGAGACAAAAGACTTGATATTCACAAGTTAAAGGAGGGAGGACTTATTTCAGATCACTCCATAGTCAGCTAGCTCCAAGACAGGGTGGCATGGAAGAGAGGTAACAGAGAAGAAACAGTCCATGGCAGGGCAGGAGAGAGCAGCACCAGCAATCCTCCTTTTCCCTTTTATTCCATCTAAACTACAGGACTTCAGGGTGTGGCTTCCCACACCTAGGATGAGGCTCCTGTCATCAGTAAATCCATTCATCATGCATAGAACTAGTCTAATTCCAATCAGTAGACTAATTTAGTACCACACACTCTTAATCTCAGGATCACATACCCTAAGTCCAGCCAGCTCTAATAGCCTCACCTAAGGGTGCATGAGGCTTTGCTGGGCTACCTAAATACAACCTATAACAATGGCTACAATGCAGTGACTTCTGTTTAGAGAGCTGGCCTCCTCCTGGTGGCCTGTTTGGCTCCCATTACTAGCCTCCTTCTGTTTCTCTCTTGGGTAGAAATGAGAAGGGGAGTGAACAGATAGCCTGGCAGGACATGGTGTGGTTCATATACAGCAGGTAAAACCAGAGAACCAAAGGGGCTGCCATTCTGGTTTAGGAAGTCACTGGTGGATAGGCCACGAGACATGAAAGCAGGTGACACGTGTAAGTAGGAAGACTCACCAAGAGACGTCAACCACCAAACCAGAGCCAGAAAAGCTGAGCAGAGACAACAGAATACAGAGTGTAGTCAGCTAGGTCAGAAGTTATAAATGAGTCACACTGGGTTATGAGAGTTCTGGAGGCCCATCTTTAAGAGCCATGGATGGGGCAAAATTAGTTAACTACTGCAATGTAATGATCAACCCCAGTGCAGTGGCTTAATGCAATAATTATAGTGATGTTTCATTTAACAGTTGGGGTCATATCCCAAATAAATGACTTCATCACTGCCAACTTCAGAGTTCTACATGCTATAGTCACTCCTAAGTCTGTGATACAAAACACAAGAGTAAATCAAGCACAAGAGAAAATACTAGTGTCAAGAGACATGATGCCCATGAGATGCATGAGGCCATAGCTGCTTTTTAGTGAATGTTTTTAATAGGTAGAAGAGTGCACTCTAATGATATAAAGTATAGTATGATAAATGTGTAAATAAGTAATAGGCAATAAAAAATGTTTCATGTTCTTTATAACTCATGGAACCACCATTTTACATGGGATCACTGATTGACACAAATGTTGTTATGTGGTGCATGACTGGGTTTATTCTGTGGATGAGCTGGAAGTGGGCTACTCAAGGTTTGGACTCAGCTTGGGTGTTATTGTTTCAAGTGTCTCTTAGCCTCCTGGTACCAGCAGATTAACCTGGGCACGTTCTCCTCATGACAGAGGCAAAGATGTGTGAGAACATACCCCAATGAACAATTACAATTTAAATCCAGATTGTGTCACTTCTACTGATAGTCCACAGGCCAAAGAACATGACAAAACCAATGTTAAAAAGGCTGGGGAATAACCTGCCCCACAAGTGAGATCCTGCAGAGGCACCTGGCAGATCATGCGAACACAGGGAGAGGAGAGGGCTCAGTGGTCTCAGACAGAACCTGCCAATCTAGATGACTGGTAGAATTCTGATGTGAGAACAAATGATGTCTACTGTTTATTTTCTTTCATTTGTCTTTATGCCAATCTATCGCGGTTATTTCACTAACTGCTGAAAGTTGATTCTTTTGCTCTTTTTACAAGCAACAACAATGATGTATCTATGCATAAATGGAGCTCTCTAGCTTGAAGGTGTAGAGATGAGAAAAGAACTTCATCTCATGGCACCCCAAGGATACTCTGTCTTCCAGTTCTCAGCAGCTTACCAGTCACTCCGAGCATGTTTATCATCCACTCAATAGTCCTGCACCTTCTTTTTTACAGCACTGCTCTGGGCTATGAGGGGACAGCAGGGAGTAACACACATTCTGATCCAAGCAGCCAAGAACAAACAAAAGTAAGCACAAAATGATATTAGATTGTCATGTGTGCTATGAATTTAAAAACAAACAAAGAATAAAAGCCCAGACAACTGTACTAGAAGATGTGGCCACGTTCACAGGGACTAAAGAGGTCTAGCTGCTTTGCCTCTGGGGAGAGCCAAGCTCCACAAGGAGACATTTAAGTTAAATTGTGTCATATACTGGTAAAAATTTTCAATGTTGATTGTGATCACAATGTGTATAAAAAATGTATCAATAACATCAATTATTTTAAAAATTTACAGAAACTACATATTATTAAAAATATTCAATTCTAAAGGAAGCAAAGAGAGCCTGCTAAGCACCATGCCTTGGGAAAAGCAACCTGTGCAAAAGAAAGGGTGGGTAGATGAGGCTCTGACAGTGTCAGACACTCAGATAATATAGGCTTGCTCTATCTTTCATTGTCATAACAGAATAATAAAGACTGAGTAATTTATAAACATTAGGAAAATTATTTTGGCTTTCAGTTTGGGAGGTGGGAAGCACCAGAGTATGACAATAACATCTGATCAGCTTCTGCTAAAGGTCTGTTGGCTGCTTCACAACATGGCAGAAGGCAAGAAAGAACTGAGGAGACTGAATTCACTTCTGTAACAACCCACTCTCCCCAGAACAAACTTGCTCCCACAAAAACTCACTCATTCTTGGGAAAATGGCCACACCCTCCATTGGGCTTCATCTCCCACCTGACATACAGGGAATTAAGCTTCTAACAGCGAACTTCAGGTAGACATATTTAAATTATAGCACTGACCACAGCAGGGAGACTGGATAGCTTAAGCACAGTGGAGTGTCACACACAAGGTGTTTGGTCGAGATGGAGGAGGATGGTCTGAGTTACACTATGAAAGGCAGAGACTCAAGAGTGAAAGAAGGATTGAAAGGCCACTGGACCGGAACCTAAGGAGACAAACTAGGAGACTCGTAATCATGTGTGTTATTGAAGGCAATCCCAAAATATCAGTGGCTCCTCAAGTCTAACTTATACTTATGGGAGACCTGTCTGTTCTGTGCAGTCTCTTAGGACCCACACAAATGAAACACCTGTTGTCTCCAACTTGTTGCTTCCATGTCATGGTAACTGTCAGCTGCAGTTGACTGTCTTTGCTGCTGCCTTTTGGATCAGGAGATCTCCCGCTCACCCTCTTCCTATAGAGAATGTGTGGCTCTTCCCACAGAATCCCAGAATTCTAAAATGGTGTGATGTGCATGTCCGTCCCTCAGACTTGGATATGCCTTCAGTTAAATTCACTGAATCATCTTCTTTCCCTACTTTCAATGGGTCAGAATGTGTACACTGGATAAAACACACCAGTCTGTGGTACTGGTGAAATCTTGTTGATCTGCTGTTTCCTGATCCCTCGGCTTCATTAGTGACAGAAATTCTCTAATGTCTAAGTTTCTTAACTTGAAAGAATCTCATTGTCCTCAAGGCCTCCACCTTGCCTTCTGGATGCTCTTTCTTATCCATTTCCACCATCTCACATATCCAAAATGGTGTGGAGAAAAATGCTCTTCTTAGAAACTGTGAATCTTCTCAGTCGACCCCCTGGTTGTGCACATAGGGAGACCATGCAAGCATTTGAAAGATCAGCACTTAAAATTCACCTCTTGTTTGTTTGTTTCGTGTTGATCTAGTCGTATGGTTTCTTAGCCCTATAATCCCTTCAACAATGTATCATGTTTCCTCAAACATAAGACCTACCAGGAAAACAAGCTACAGGATAATTTTAGAAAAGATATCTACTGAAAATGAGCCCTATGGTGTCTTTTGGAATAAAACCTACTAAGTTTTGCTCTAATTATTTCCATACCCTACCACTCCAATACCCAAAGTAATTTTTCAACTATCATTTTCCCTCTTGATTTCCTTTCCTTTCCCCTTTCCTTTCCCCTTTCCTTTCCTTTCCTTTCCTTTTCTTTCCTTTCCTTTCCTTTCCTTTCCTTTCCTTCTCTCTTAGTGGCAGGTACCTCAAGGTCTTCCAGCTTGGAAGCTGTGTTAGCAATGGCTTCCAAAAATGAAAGTATCCAACATGCTTTCATCACGAATTTTTCTTCCTTTGTGGGGTGGCCTGAAATTCCAACTGTTGAAATAGTATTTTGACAGGAAGGAGGTAGAAATAATGGAAAAATGTGAAACCAGGAACATCAATGTCAAAATTGCAGGAACAAAAATTTAAGAATTAAAAAATGCCTTTTATTTATGTAGCCACTGAAATCTGAGGATTCTTTATTGTTGTTGTTGTTATAGAAGCTAATATTACTTCCAATAAATACAAGTAATTCTGTTCTCCATTTTTGGTATATTTTGTGGTATAATTTTTTTTTTTTAAGACAGGGTCTCGCTTTTGTAGTTCAGGCTGGCCCTGAACTCAGTCCTGAACTCACAGTAATCCTCCTGCCCCTGCCTTCCGAGTGCTGGGATTACAGACATGAGCCACCAAGGCTGGCATTGTGGTGTGTGGTGCTGACTGCTGGTGGGCGTGAGTCTCCACACCCAGCATTGTTGTATGTGGTTACCAGGGATCAAACCCTGGTCCTTGGACTTGCACAGCAGGTAACAGAACCAGTGAGCTAAATCCCCAGCCCCTGGTAGTGGTATGTTTTTTACAAAATAATTTATATAAGAACATACATGTATCTAGAGAATAATGTAAAATGAATAATAGTGTATGTAAATAAGGTAACATTTATTTCAAATGAGCAAGTTTTGGGAAGCACTTGCCTGTAGTAGGCCCAGATGTTCTCATGAGAATTCTAAGGAAATGCAAGAGAATTCAGAGATTAGAAAATTCCAAGATTTTTTTTTTTTAGTTTTTCCCCCTTCACCCTATTTTACTTTGAGTATTTTCTATTTCACAATATATAACAAAAAAGAAAGGAAACAAATTTTATGTATATAGGGGGATGGTAGGGTGGGTAGGGCTATGGGAAAAAATAAGAATTAAGTTGTGTCTTATACTAGTACAAATCCCCATTAGGGAGTGTAATCATGATGCATATATGTAATGTACCAATAAAAATTTCAAAAAAAAAAAAAAAAAGAAAATTCCAAGAAAGAACAGTCAACAGGGTAGGATGCCATTAAATGTTTCTTATGATTTTGATGATGGTATGAAAACAGTAAGATGTTTTGGCATTACACACAGAACTAATCTTAGGATGATGCAGTGTGATATGAAGTGTGATGACAAAATGTGATGAATGTTTAAATTTAGAAAAATGCAATACAGTAAAAGACATATTGCCATTAATGCTCCTCAGAATCTTCCCTCATTAGGAGTCTGAGGGAGGGAAGGGGGTGAGGAAAAAGAAGAAGCAATATATATCATGTACAGGTACATATTCCCTATGATGAACATTATTATTATGTCTATCTAAAATGTACTAATAAATGTTTTATTTAAAAAATAATAATCCTCCCCCATTGCTTCTTACACACTTGTTCCTTCACTGTTGTTACTTTCTGAAGAAATTCTGGAAGTCTTTTTATGCCTTTAGCTGTGCTGTCCTGGCTCTCTTGGTATTGAGCTGACTCAAAACATCTTGAACTGACACAAAACATCTACCTTTCATGGTAATCTTGACCTTGGTGAAGAGCCAGAAATCTCATATAGTCCTACATCTACTGAATAAAGTGAATGAGGACACATTATCATATTTCCTGCCTTTCCGTTGGATGGAGCTCAACAGCAGCATCCGCCATATTTTTTTATCGTACCTCCTAAAGACACAAAGAGAACTTCCGGAACTGCTACAGGAAGTGGCCAGAATGATGGGATAGATGTACCTGAAGCAAGGGCAATTATTTTGAGGGAGATTAACTGTAATGTATCTTTTATTGTAATACATTTTTTTGATGTAAGCATCCACCATGTATGGTGATCATACTCCTTACAAATCTGTCTGTGAAGTGACTGTGGCCTCTTTTTGGTTGGGTCTCCACAGTATGTTTTATTTTAATAAATAAGTCATTGTTTATCTGGAGACTGTATGTGGAAGTCAGAATTCCTGGTTTCTTTTGAAAACTGAAATATCTTGCCAATACTGAGCCAACATTCCCTGCAGCTGCCATTCAGTACTCACATCCCCTACAGGCAGGGAATTTTTCTACAGTCTTCCTCATTCTTTATTGGCTCTTTGACTTTAAGGAAAATGACAGTGAACACCCATCAGTCATGCAGATGCTTTGTTGTAGAAAAGGACTATTTCTGTGTCCTTGCTTCTATCCTAAGAGAAGAAAACTGTTAATAAAAAGCACTATGTGTTTCAAGAAAAACTAAAGAGAACATTTTTTTTTCTGGTGGAAGTTAAAAATATCCTTATGGATTTAATATGCAAATAAAGTGAGTTTCTATTGAAAGAATGCAACTGAAGGCAGCATTTTAAATGTTTCAAACTATAATACATGAAAAATATTTTGATGGAAAGCTGAACAAACTAAGAAGGAAGTAAAACTGCTGCAAGGTTTGTTTTTGAGTGCCAAGAAATTTCACAAAGAATGTGAAAATAAATAGATGCTTTTGATACACGTTGCCCATTTAGGTCACTTGAAATTTGAGCTGTGACCATTGGCCATTAGCAAGCACAGTAGGTGCTGGACAGTTCTAGGGAAATGTAACAGAGAGAGGAGGAGAGTAGATAGCTCAGGAACGGGGTGGCCTTGAAAGGCCATTCCTTTCCTCCACAAGCCTCCTACCTTTGTTTTTCCTTTTTCCTGCTCTTCCTCTCACTCTAAGTATCTTCCACCAACTCCAGGAGCCTGTATGCCTCAGACACTTTGCACGGCAGCTCTGTACCACTTCTGACACTCAGAGTCTCCTCTGGTTGTGCACATCCAGCTCAGCAGGTGCTGAGCTGTGCTCACAGGTGCACCCTGCATCTGGGGACCAGGTGCACAAAGGAGAGAAAGCTGCTCCTGGATGCCCACGCCAGCTGAGGATGCAACTCTAGAGGAAACAGGCTGCTGAGGAAGAGTGGAAATTAGAACTGAAGAAAGGGCTATGAAAACATGGGAGAAAAATAGCAAACATAGGAGAAACAAGTAGAGAGAGAAGTGATATAGTCAGTTTCATAGTTAAATGATCTTGTCAAGTGCCCAAATTTCTAAAACCTGTCTGATACACATCATATATATTTGCCTAAAGTGGATTGAATGTCCTTTGACTGAAATGGTCAGAACCAGAAGTGTCTCATATTTCAAACATTTTCAGTTTTCAATATTTTTACATGCACATCCAAATATAATGGGGATGACACTCAAGCCTAAGAACGAAATTCATTGATGTTTCATATATACATTGTGCCTGAAGATATATACATTTAGCCTGAAGATAATTATTCACAATATTTTTAGTGAACCTCTGTGTTGACTGCAACTCAAATAAGTTCAGATGTGGAATTTTCTACTTGTGGTAACTTGCTGGCTCTCAAAAAGCTTCAAATTTAGAAGCATTTAGAATTTTGGATTTTTGGGTAAGAGATACTTCCCTGTATATCACATTGGTCAATGGGAAGATCAATGCTTTGAGTCAAGACATATCCACATCCAAACCTTGGTTCCACTGATCTATTCTCCATTAACCTATCAATTCCTTTAGTTTTAGGATCCCAATTTTCCAATTTATCCAATGAAAATAAATGTTCTTACCTTACAGGTCTCTGGGACTCACATTGAGATCCCATGTAAAGGGGCCTGGTATATAGTAGGGCTTTGGCAAAGTTAAATTTGTTCCTTGGCTCAGTTTCACTTAAATATTTGATTCATGTGATTTCCTTAAAGACAAATAAGCCTGGGTGCAGAATCTCCTGAGCTACACCATATAACAGCAGAAGGTAAGAAGACCTCACCAAATGAGGAACATGGAATCTGTCCTAAACAGCTGTGTTTGCTTACCTGGGACATATAAATTTTATTAGGAAATAAAAAATAGTCTGAATACCTGAAGCTGAATTCTAAGAGGCTAAAGCTCTGGATTATGATGATAATAATAATGGATACATTTTGCTACTAACATATTTTTGCCAAGCATTTTATAAACAGTGTCTCAGTTAGGTCTCTGTGCCACCCATGTGGTGAGCATGAATATCTCTGATTCAAAGGTGAATATACTAAGGCTTGCCAAGGTTAAATGATTTGTGCAGGGTCACAGAGCTACTAAATGTAAAGCTTAAGGTTCAGTGATAGCACTGGAAAGCCTTTGCTCTTAGCTAGTGCACCTGCCTCCTGACACCCTGGCTTTCTCTATACTCCTGCTCCCCACTGGAGTTTATCCCCCAACAGAACCTCAGTCTCCACTAGACTGCATCTGTCCAAGGGATTCTAATCTTTTTCCAGGCCTCTGTGGTCAAGTGGAATTATTTGCCGTGCATGTCAAGGCTGCTCTGTGCCTAGAATCAGTACTACCTCCACACACTGCTAATGAACTTGTCAAGAACTCTAAGCACAGGACTCATAACCACAGGACTCATAACCAATTCCCAGTATGCCTTAGTCTCAATTTCATCAGACCCCACTATAAGGAATTTCATTCAATTTGATTAATTTGACCAAAAAAATAAATATGGCTAAGACAATTACATCAACAAATATTTCTCCAAAAAGGATCCATGAAAGGTCAACAAGTACATGAAAAGATGTTCAACATCACTAAGGAAATGGAAATAAAAACCCTAAGATACCATCTCAAACCCCATTAGGATTGATACTTCAGGAATAAAAATATAAAAGAAAGAAAACAGCCAATGATAGTAAGGATGTAGAAAAATTAGATCCCTTGGGCATTGCTAGTGAGAATGTAAAACTGGTTCAGTTTCTGTAGAGAATAGTGTGGTGGTTCTTTACAAAGTTAAATATAGAATTACCATATGATCCAGCAACTCCGCTTCTGAGTATAAATCCAAATGAACTAAAACAAGGTCTTGAAGAGATTTTTAATAATCATGTTTATAGTGGCATTATTACTAATAATACAAATACAGAAGCCACCTAGTGACTATCTGTCAATGAACAGATAAGAAAAATGAGGCATATGCACATGAAGCAGACATGAATACTACTCACAAATAATACAAAGGAATATGATATATGAGTATTACTCAAACTAAAAAGGAAGAAAATTCTACATGTTCTACAAGATTATGAGGATATGGCAAATGAAATAAGCCAAATACTATATGATTCCATTCCTATGAGTTGCATGGAAAGGTCAAAATCATAGAGACAGAAAGTTAAAGCAGTGGTTTCCACCTGCTAGAGGGAGAAAGAGGATGGGAGGTTATTCTTTAATGGGGGTAGAGTTTCAGTTTTTCAAGGTGCAGAGTCCTGAGGAGGGAGGGCAGCAATGGTTGCACAGCACTGTGGATGTATTTAATACCACTGAATTGACAACTAGAAAATGGGGGAAACTAGAAAATTTGTGTTATATTTATTTTACTACAATAAAAATATGGAAGGAAAGTACCCCTTAAAGACTGGTAAGGCTTTATTATGGGTTCTCCTTTCAGAGTTGTAGCTTACACGGCTTGTTATTTTGACAATTAAAGGTTATACTTAATCTGTCTTGTTGGTGAAGTCTTGAATCCCCTGCAGGGCGAAGAGAGAAAAATGGCGTGGTATGATCACTTCATTATGTAACACTTCATACAACACCCGAGAGGGAATGACTTCCAGAGAAAGTTAAAAATACATTCTGAGACTACAAGAAAAAAAAAAAAAAACCTGCTGCTGTCTCCCTTTTTCAACATAACTTCAAATTCAGATGGGCGAAGTGAGTAATTTTTTTTAAGATTCTGGTGTTATTTAAAGTGAACTTGAATCACAACCAAGCAGTGCTAATGTTAATAGCACGGTGCACTGTGGACGTCTCCATGCTGTCAGCCAAGTGTCTACTATTCCAATGACTCCCTCATGTAGTCTAGACTCTGTATTTAGGTATGAGGAGACTGTTTTCCATTCTCTTGCTCTCTTTTGTGCCAAAAGGATCCAAAACAGGCTAGGCTCAGAAACTGTCTTTCACTTCTCTTCTCTATTTTGAAAATAGCTTCAACTGACAGGAAAAGTCAGGCCTAAGCTTCTCAGGAGAATGTCAGTAGAGGCCAGGTGTGTGTGTGTGTGTGTGTGTGTGTGTGTGTGTGTGTGTGCGCGCGTGCGCCTACCAAATGCTCTTTACTAGCATCAATTCAGGAGCCAAGAAGCATCAATCAAATATAATTCTATCATCTTGGAGGTCAAAATTTAGAAAAATAGAACCAAGTATATAAATTGATGACTGATATGGTCCATGTCTACATGGCCCACTCAGAGCTTCATATAGTCATAGGTGGAGCTTTTTCAATGGTGGCTGGATCTAGTATGTGAAACTGGGATAGATTTATGATGCAACACTAGGATCAAGAGCCTCAGGATTAAGGGTATGAGTGCTGCCTGCCTTATATAATCTCGATAAGATAAGCGTGTCAGAAAAAGGGCACTTGTTGCTTTTGCTAACTTCTCCCTGCCATGAACTATTTCTCTCTGTAAGCTCTATCTGCCATTTTACCCAACCTTGGAGCCAGTGATTATGAACTGAAACCTCTACAAACTTTGAGTCAAATGAACTTTTCCTCCCTTAACTTGTGGGTGTTGGGTATTTTGTCTCAGCAATAAGAAAACTCACTAAGACAATGACTATATTTCAGGAGTTGCTAACTCAACTCCTAAAGGGCCTGGGAAGGTTTTGAGGGATGAGGTGAACTGAGGGGTTAACTTAAAAATCATAACAGAAGTGTTTCCTTGGGATGGCAATTGGGAATTTGCCTCTGGCAGATGGGTGCCATGCCACAAAACAGTCCAAGGTGGCCAGATTTTCTGATTTATAAACATACTCCAATTTTGCAGGTAAAATGGATTTTTTAATTCTACTTTAAAAATAATCAGTATGTTCAGGCTACAAGTGATACATATGAGAAGATAAAAACTAGTTATACCCACTGCTTCTAATAATAATCTCTGTTCTCAGCAGTGATCTCTGATATAAAATAAGCAAAACAAAAAAGAGATAAAGAGAGGAGAGGGGAGGGAAAGAGGACAGAGAACAGAGGGAAGAGAACTCCTCAAGGTTAAGAGAAGGGGAAGGTTGGCTGGGCCAACTTCAGATCTTTCACATGTCTCAGGGTTGCTATGTCTGTGTTTGCAGTGAGCTTCATAGAAGTCCTACACTGAAAAGGTGTTACTGCATGATAAATTCATTCCATCAGTGCCAGGCATCTACTTCAATCTGCTTGGTCCTCTGTTTGTCCTGGAGGTGACCCATGGTCTTCATAGTAAGAATCCTTTTGAATACTAACTGCCCAGTAGAATCATACCCCTTCCAAAATATGCTGAGAAAATAGATTACATTCTTCTCCACCACCTAATGCAGTTTTTGCTCATTTAATTCAATTATTAAACATTTATTGAGAGCCAGATATAAATAAAATATGACACTTCCTTCAAAGAGCTCTCATTCCAGTTTATCTGATTACTGCTCTTGAATAGAAATTTGGTTACTGGACATGGACCCAGAAATTAACAGAATCTCCTCTGTCTCAAAAACTTCTGCACCAGAATATGAAGAAATTGGCACCCGGATGGACTACTAGTGAGATTGTGAAATAATTCAGTCACTGAGCAAAATAGTAAGACAGTTTCTCAAACAACTAAATATAGAGCTACCGACATTCAGTAATCTACTTTGGAGTATGTACACAAAAGAATGGAAACAAAGTCCCATAAGGGACACGCATAGTGGTTGAAGTAGAGATTTAGCCCATATATAACTCTTTTCCTGATAGAATTTAAAATCAACTGAGAAATAAGGCCAGGTTGCAAGAATTCCCATTTTCCTATTTTGTTTTCTCTACTATGCTCCAGGCCCTGGATTGGATCCTCAGACCATAAAATAAAGTTATACTTTATCATTCATAAAGATTAAAAAATGAGTTTTTGGATGAATGGTCTCTGTGGGTTTCTTAAAACATTGCCTCTGAATGGAAATCATTCACTCAAATAATTGCCCAAATTATTACCCTCAGGTTTTGCTGGAAAGGGCCCTAACTGGTTAAGCTTACCACACAGAGAGAGCAAATTAGGATAGACTATGGGAGGAGCCAGGGAGACGCAAAGCACAGACCTCAGAACTCCCCTGCAAGGACCTTTACCACAGCCACCCTTCAAGGATTCTCGCATATGTACCAGGCAACAAGAAGGCGCTTTACTCACAAGGCTTCATGTAACACACAGAAAAACCCTTCACAGAAGGAAGTGGTTCCACTACCACTTGTTTCTTAGAAGAGGAGGACTAAGGGATGCTCACAAATTGCCCAGCACACAATCTATCTGTGGGAGACAGGATATGAGGATGCAACCAGAATCCTTGGGGCATCTCCAGTCCCCCGTGAGTCCCACAGCAAAAGGATTAACAACCAACAAACAATAAAGTCACAACCTTGAGAAAAAGGCTGAGCTCGGGCTTGACCCTTGTTGCTCTAAGCAGAAGCAGAGGCCAAATATCACAACAGCAGAAAGGCCAATCCTCTGAGCTCACTGCACCTTTATTTGGTACCAAGCATTCACATCTACAATCCTAGCATGCATAAAACGGAGCAGTCATCCACAATAATCCCTGTAATTGAAAATCCCATAGAGCAGGGCAGACATCCTTAAATCCAAGTAAGTAAGTCCTCTTAGGGCCAATAATCCTTGTAGGTTAAGATCCTGCAAGGCGGGGCAGATATCCATAAATTCAAGTAAATCATAAATCTGAGTAAGTCATCCGCAGTTCCCGACAGCTATCTACTGCCAAATTCTATGCACCAAATCTCTGGAAAATGGCCTTTCACCATCCTCTGAAGTCTGCACTTTTCCCAGTGCTGTGGCTAACTATATAATCACTATTTTTGGAAAAGAACATTTTATTGTGTTAACCAAACCTCTACTCTGCAATTAACTCTAATTATAAAGCAATTAAATTGGGAGTGAGATTATTTTGCAATTTAAAGCTATTTATGCTGACACTAGGTTTTTCTCTATCTAATTAATTCATATTTCCTGGTTCTAATTGTTATTTAATTAACAGATTTTCTGACTACCTACGTATTCCTTGAGCTTGTCTCTAAGCTCACACACCTAAATACATCATGTCCTCTGATGGAATGTCCTAAAGAGGGGAGAAGAAAAACTGGCTGAGGTTCTTGGAGACAAGCAGGACATCATTTGTTTGTTGCTTAAAAGAATAATTATAATACGGGGAGTTTTTAATATGACCTATGCATCACTCAATGCTTTATCTGGTTAAAGATTCCAGTCAGCAGTATGGAAACTGGAGAACTTAGTAGGGTCACGCAAGGCCAACTTTCTTCAGGGTAAGAAAGTTATCTAGGTGGGAACAGTGTGTGGACCCACAGTTGCTTTGATTTTTGTGGCCAGAATTATAACAGTTCATCACAACTCTGTCCACAACAGCTTTAGAGTCTGTTGTGTGCCTCTGACATCAGAAACTCTGACTTAATGTTACTGAAATTCTAAAACTCAATACCTAAGGACAGGGCTAACATTTGAATAGTCACTGGCTAAGATTTGAAAAGGGTTCTCGAGGCATAATAAATTTGAAGAACACCGATGTACCTATAAGTCATCACTTTGAGGGGGAAATTGGCTTTACAAATATTGTCTCAAGCAACTCTTTAGTTCTCCTTTAATGAAAGTTAAAGTGAGAGTGTTATGTGACTTTCTCCTTTCTCTTCCAAGATGAGTTCCTTTGGACTCTCCCTTGTAAATCTTCTGTTGACCTCTAAATAGTAATGCTAGAAATGTAAACTATTGCTTAGGGAGTCCATATATTAAGTTTTTACTTGATGTTAATAGAAAATTCAAGTTTAACTGGTTTTCTTTTATTTTTTAAAGGTGCTTAACTTGCACCTTTAACCCTAACCACTTAGTCTATGGAAGAGAAAGTAGTTCATTTTCCAAAGTACTTTAGTTGTGATATTTTATAGTTTCTCAGTTAATAATGTTCAAGACACACTGAAAGACAATATTAAACACTAAAAGATACATTTTAACATTTCTAACTATGAGGACTCCTGTATTACACATAAATATTGTTGGATTTCTCTTGATAGCTGCTTGGATTGATAACAGATTTAATCAAAATATATTTTTATAGTCAGAGAAATATTTCATGATAGATTTTCTTTCAATGATGATAATTTTCTTTGACTTATGGTGATGCTGAAGTCACCATTTTCTAGAAAAGGAGAAAAACTGTAGGCTATTTCTTGACTACAGAGAGAAGAAACTGAGTTTCAAAAATCTGGGACATGAGTTTTTAAAGCCAAGACTTTATCATTACTCAATGCCAAGTACCACATGATTTAAAATCAGAGATTCCTATTTCATACACAAAGCAAAGGCATTCTTGAAGAAGATATGGCTTCACTTCCAACACTAAAAAATCCTTACAGTCATCTCTCCTGTCCTTATAATAAGAAAAATCTGAACAAACTTAAATCAGTGACCTTTGGGGACTCATCAGAGAACCGAGGATGCAGAGAAATGATCACTCCAAAATCTGGAGAAAGATATGCAACATAGAGACCCATAGGAAAATCTACCATATAGGAGTGGAAGCCACTGGAGGCTGGGATTGGATTGGTTTGAGAAACTCCCCGGGGGCACCATCTGGGGGACCGTCTTGCAACTGGGTGAATTTTACCTCCAGAAGTCTCTCCAGGTTTCCACAGTGAAGATCCAAAAGTGATGCCTTGGAATCCCTGGAAGAAGAAAGGAAGTAGCATTGTGAAAGAGCCCAGTTTGCTTTTGCATAACACATGCTTACTCTAGAGAAGGACTTGAAATGAGTTTCTTAGAGACACTGGCCGATTGTGCTTGAGCTCCTACAGCAGTAACAACAGAGCTTTTAGAGCTTTCAGTGATGACAAACAGCCACCTGCAGCACACTGTAGGTTCACCACCACTGATAAACCTTCTCTGCAGACTCCCCAACCATACTATGGATTCAGTGTGTCACAAGTTCTTTACAGGTCAGTGATTTCCAAACAACGCAGCTGCACGGTGGTGTAATCGAGGTTGGGGTCTCTTCAGTGCTTTTCCCTGCTTCCATCCCTACAAAACAAAGGCTCTCTCCAGAAACTTAAAACTATCTTTTTCCCACCCAGCATCTGGGCATCTCTCAGGTGGTCAATCATTTTTAGTCTCTGCTTCCTTTTCTTGTGATTCTCACATCTGCACAGGGCTGATTAATCCTCTAGATGTGCAGTGCTCTCAAAGTCCATGAACATGTTTCAATTCATTTTAAAATCAGGAGGCAAAAGCTGACATTTTAGGCAGAAGAAAATGTGTTATAGGATATTAGAATACTTTCCTTTATGCCAATGCAATCATAAAATATCATTTTCAGTGCTTTTTTTATAGCCTTACAAAGGTGAGGTGTCCAAGATCCATGAAAGTCATAATGTGGCCTAACTCTATGAATTCTGAAAGTCATTTCTTTGTAGAAATGTTACCATGACCTAGAGGGTGCTGTTAGTCATGTGGGAAGGGGAAATAAACTTGTGCTTATCCATCTGCATCCCCATCATTCCAAAATACCTGAGATGAGTTTCAAACATTGAAGTGCAATAAAATGGAAAAAACTAAGGGGCTAAGAAAAGAAGATAAAATCAGAGATTGAATTATGGTAGAAAAATATACACCTAAAGGTCCTCAATCCAGCTCTGAGCTTCCTAGCAGCCAAAAGGAAGAGGGACTTCTATTCTTACAAGAAGCACATGACAACAGAGGCACAGAAATGAAAGTAATGCCTCTCATGGAGCTATCAGGGCAGGTGACTGGCTGTAGATATTGTTGTTCCCTAGTAGCAGAAGATAATTGCTAATCTTTCCTCTGAGAACCACCATCAAACTCTTGAGAAGGTCTTCGTGACTTGGTCTATCTGGCTTCATTCATCACCTATTGCACACCCCTTCATCTACAATTTCATCCTCCAAGCTTGACTCTGACAGAGAGCCTTTCCTACAGTTCCCTGCAGGTAAAGAACTCCTCTCCTTTGTCTTTCTGTCCTTCAGGGCTCACCTCTGAGGTCAAAGCATCTAAGATGCCTTCCTGGTTGTCATTTCCCACATCTTCCTCTCGCTCTGGCACTGCATTGTTTTTCAACTCTAAAACATCCATTAAAATCTGAAATCCTGTCAGTTGATTGGTATCTCTCTACCCTGGCAAAGCTCCTTTAGATTTGTGCTGAGTTACTTTCTTTTATTTTATCTGTTTGGAACTGCAGTGAATAATTATCAAGTGAATAGATTTAGGAATGTGTACGCCGGTGGTCGGAGGGAATAGGGCTGTGTAGCTATTGGTGGGGATAGGATGGAATACAGGCATGTTTGGGGGTAGGAGCTGGGACACAGCTGAATTCTCCTGGATAGTAGTGCAAACGAGAGGTTTTATTCCACAGTAATTCTGGGAAAGAGAAGAGGGAGAGGCACGCACATGTTTCTCCTAATCATAGGCAAACTTTCCCTGCCTAATGTGAGAGAATATGTCATCATGGGGCTTCTTACGGGAACTCTCTCATGGCAGAGGATCTTCCTGACCAAAGAAGCCCTGATACCCCGAGCAGAACTCTGATGGTGACTGATCCAGGAAGACAAAACCAACTAGCTCCTACATTTCTGTGGGAAGACCATTTCTCCTGAGTTACTGCCTCAGACTACAGTGTAAACATTAAAATATTGAAAACTTTGTTTGTTTGTGCAATACACTTCCAAATGAAGTGAAAACTAAGTTTCAGGCATGATGAAATGCCTTGAATACAGCTAAATTTGGCTTCTGTCATTGAATTTCAAGGATGAACTCCAGAGAGCACCTCTAGTGTCCTAGTCTCCCCGGAAACAGTTCTCCAACTTTGTGCCCGCCCAGGAAACAAGGTGCAGCATCCAGGCATCTGACTCTCTAACAGGCCCAGTCTTTGTGAAGCGGCCCCACTCTACTACTGACTTCAACTGTAGGAAGGGAGATCAATTTGACCCAGGATAGGTTGGATCCACTAAGCTTCAGGCTCTAGAGAGGACAGGGGTTAAGGACGTGGGTAGAGATTAGTCATTTTTGTTCTTTCCATATCATTCAATTTTTTTCAGTGTGACTCTGTGTTACTTTTATAATTCAGCAAAAATCCAAAAGACTTGTATTTGCCACATGCATTCCATGTAGGGGTCCATGAGTGCTACCTGCTATTCATGTCTCCAGGTCAACTTCATTTCCCTCCATCACATGGGATTTTAAAGAAATCTAGGTCACCTTTGGACAAAGCCAAAACAGATTTTTCAAAATTTTCTTTGTTTTCAAAACCTCATTCCTCCAACTTGCCACAACTTCAAGTCTACTCATGCCTAACACTTTTAAAGGTTTTACTCCCAAGAAAGTTATACTTCTGTACTGTTTAGTAGATCTAATAGCACCACACAACCTATGAATAAAAAAACTATCAAAGTCAATTAAAGTAAAATAGAAGGAAACATAAAAGGAATAGTTCCATTTATTGTTCTATTTTCTTTACCTTGGTCCTATTTATGGAGGAAACAATTTTCAACAATATTAGCTCTGTCTTTTGGCATGCAATATCATGTTTCTAAGAAACAGCTTTCTACTCATATTTCCTTTCATTTTCTTTTTTCTTTTGCTTTCTCTCCTCTTTCTTCTCCTCTTTCTCTTTATTTCTTTCCCCATACTTCAAGTCTGGAGGCTGAATATGACACATTTAATTCCCTTTTTTTCCTTCTCCTTCTCCTTTCCTTCCTCTTTTTTCCCTTGATCTCTTGGGTCTCCATCCCCTTTGCAAAAGATTTATCTCTCTATTTCTTGTTATCTTTTAGTTTTTATTTATGTTCTGGGTTTCTCCTATAAGACAAGTCAATCACTGTTTAAGCTTATGTACCTGATATATTTCACTTGTGATGGTCTTGAAGTGCAGGTGTTTTTATACAAATGATTCAAGTTCATCTTTCATTATGATAGAGTAATATTCCATTGTGTATCACTATCATATTTTCTTTATCCGTCCATCTGTTGAAAAGTCTCTTCCAAGATTTAGCTGTTGTGCTGCTATAAACACGTGGATGGTAATTGTAGTACCTTGTCTTTAACTCTTTCAAGATGATATCCAAAGATGGAATAACTCACTCAAATGGAATTTCTATTCTTAATTTTTTGAATCATCTGTTTACTGATTTCCAGAATGTCTGTACTGGTTTACATTTCATCAACAATGAATAAGCGTTCTTTTTTCCTCTGCAGCCACACCAGTGTTTGTTATCATTTGATCTCAATGGTTTCTGGATTAAGATGAAATCTCAGTATTGCATTCCTTGAAAGGCCAGAGATGAATTTTTGTATGTAGTATTTATTAGATGTATATACTTCTTCTAATAAATATGCACTCATTTCTGTTGTCAGTTTCAAAATTTAATTTATTTGGGATTGCTAATTTATTTGAGTTCTTTATATATTCTAGATATTAATCCTCTGTCAATGAGTAGTTGGCAAAAATTTTTTCCACTTTGTAAATTTCCTCTTCACTCTGTTGGTTGTTTCCATTGCTAAATGTGACATGATACTATGTATTCATTCTTGATTTTATTACTTTTGAAGTTGAGCCATGCCTGTGTCTTTAAGAGTTTTATCTATGTTATCTCCCAGCACATTGTTTCTGTTTTAGTATCGATATCTTTGATCCAGTTTAATTTAGTACACGGTAAGGTGTGTGGGTGGAGAGTAAATCATCTGCATGTGGATAACCAGTACCACTTCTGCAGAGATGATCTGTCGTCTGATGTACCTTTTTGATCTCTTAGTCAAGTCTCAGATCTCTGTGTGTTCCTGGATTGTTTCTGTGTCCTCTGTTCTGTTCCACTGATCTATGAGTCCGTTTTGGCATCAGCATCATGTGATTCTTATGACTATAGTTTTAGAAACATAACTTGATACCTGGGGATGTGATGTCTCCTGATTTGCTCATGTTACCCAGAGTTGCTTTTGCTATTCTGGGTCTCTTCTAGTGTCCTATGAATTTCAGGACTATTTTTCTAGTTATGTGAAAAAGGCTGGTGATATTTTGATTGTGAGTACTTTATATATCAGCCCAAAGTTTGCTCTTTAACACTGTTTCCTATAAATCCATATTTTGCCGCATTATTGTATCTGTTTGGCAGGACCTGGGATGAAGTGGAGAGCTCAGACCATATTCATCTTGTAACTGAGGAGGAACTCTCATCTTCCTTTTGCCAGATTTTGTCAGGTGGGCTTCACTAATACATTAACCGGACCTTGCTGACTCATGTTCCAAATTCCTCATAGCACTTTGCTATTATACAATCTTTCTCATTCAAGCTCTGGATGGTCATTCATGGAAGCATCTTTAATATCATCATTATTGGTCCAGATACTTATCCATGGGGCAGATATAGGCTCAGCCTCTGTCCTGAGTATGTTTTGGTTCAGAATTCAAGTCTTTGAGTTCTTTCCATGAAGTGTTGGCTTGTGGTGAAGGGAGGTTTCTGCCTCTCCAGGTCTGTCTGGTTTCATTTCAGTAGGTACAGAACATGACATGATCTGAACAGAAGTCTGGACTGGGTATTTCACACATAGGATGGAAGGTGTGGGCTCCCTTCTGCTCAGAATGGCAATGTGTGAGCCATGCAATTTCAGAAGCCAGGGTTTTTGAGGTAAGGCTCTACACACTTCTCTTGCTACAGTTCCTAGAAGTCTAAATACTGTCCTAGAGGGGCTCTTAGAGGATAAGTTTTCCATGTTGAAGAGAGACACAAGGAAGACTTTTCTTTTAAACTAAGGGTTTATGTGTTTAACAGAATGCTTTTCAAACATATAACAGGTAACAGATACATTCAACATTATCTTAGGCCACTGTCTGTTATTCTAACAAAATATCTGAGACTAAGTAATTTACAGAGAATTGATATTTATTTAGCTCAGGAGTCTGGAGCCTTGGGAATCTGAGAACACTGGCACCTGCACAACATTTGTTGTGACCATTGTGTTGTGACACAGCACAGCACATCACGTAGTGGGACAAAAGTGTGCCAGTCAGAGTCTCTATTCCTTTTTAAATTTAAAGTCACTAATCTCACCATGGGGAACATCTTCTGATTGCATTTCATCCTAATTATCTCTAAAAATCTCCAGCTCTGAATGCCATGAACATATGGCTTTGGAAATTAAGTTTCTCTACAAGAATTTGAGGGACATATTCAAGCCCTGGCACTCTTCATCCCTTCTATGGATTCTATGGTCCCCACACAGACACAATCTCATTTAATTAATATCCTCTGAATGGTTTAAAATAGGTTTTCCCATTCTATAAATAAAAGAATGAAAGAAGCAGCTATAGAGTTATACAGGTAGCCAGTAAATAGTTACATAGTGAAGGAGTGAATAGAGTGACTTGTCCATGGTTTTGCAATGGTTGAGGACAGTATGGGGAAAATCCATTTCTGAACTCAGTCTCAGTCTCTCTCTCTCTCTCTCTCTCTCTCTCATGATCCCTCCATACTTCTAAAGCATTTTTTAATTCATCAGGTTCTGTGAATCCATCTTTAAGGCCAATACCTTTAAAAAAGAACATCATGGCTTATTTGCAAAACATCAGTGTTGCTCACTAACTTATCACTGAAAATTGACAGACAAGACAGTAGTAACTTCAACTATACCAGAGTTAAGCAAAATACAGCACCTTTCCTGTCCTCAGAGGGCCTCATCATTGTGGAGACAGACACATCCGACAGGCAAAAAACAGTGTGAAAAACCCAGTGACAAATCAGTGCACAGGATGATGATTAACTATCCTGGTTGTCCTGGGACAGTCCCAGTTTTACTGCTAGGACCACTAACAGCCCTGTGTACTTAGAGAAGACCAGGGTGATTGGTCTTTCAGTACCCAGATTGACCACATAAAATAAAATGAGCATTTGTTCAAGTGAAATGACTCACAATTAAAACACAACCAACAAGTGTGGTACTGTGCAGTGTACTGAGCACATTCATTTTCAAGGTACTTACTGATGTTTGGTGTGTAAATACCAAGTTTATGTTACTTAGAGAGAAAAACCACTAAGAGCAGAGATGGCAGAGCCATGTGTGGCTTTAGATGGCTGATGTTGAGATGCCAAACTGCAGGAGCAGGAATATGATGAGGGAAACAGCAGTGTGCCCCCTGTATGACATCCAGTCCATGCAGTATCATAAAAAGGCCCAGGCTCTGCATTCACACATCAGCATATACACACAAGGGTCTTCCTGACTGCTCTTGATTATGCATAAATTAGTTACATCTTGAGATTTGTAGTTTTGTTACTGAAGGGGGTTCATGAGCCCCATGTATTTTGCCAAGATTAAATGTCATAATCAACACAGTACACAGCACAAGTGATTGCTTTTGAGAGGAACATAAAAAAAAATATTTCTTCTCTTTCTAATCTCTAGGGTTTCCTTCTTTGTGACAAGCACCAGAATTTCAATTTAAACCCACTAAAACATGAAAGTAGACCCGTGGACAAGCTCTCAACCCTGGCCTGTCCTTGTGGCCCTGGAGACCGGGGCAGAGCCTGGGACATGGGTTTTCCCTTCTCACCAGGACACAGATGTGCATATAATTCATCTTCAAGCTGAGATCCTCTGGGAGAAAACATTTAGTTAGGACAGCGGGCATAAAAGAGCTTGAGCCATGCCCCAGGGTATAAAATGGATCTCCTCATACCTGCTTCTGAGGGCAGGACATCTGGAAAAATTTGTTCTGAATCCTGCATTGAGACAATGACTTTGCTAGAGCATCTTTCAAATCTTCAGATGTTATAAGCATTGACCCACTTGCCTTTCTGATTCTGGTTCCCCATGACTGTTTAATCTATCACTGTCCCCCTCCCCTAACTCCTTCAAAGCCTAGCATTGCTCAGATCTGGGCATAGTCTAGAGCCCAGGAATGCAGCTTCTGGCCTCCTGCCACTTTCACAGCTCCACTGATCATGACTTGGATGCTTTTGGGCCACAGAGTGACAATTTTGGAGGTGACAGTTTTGGAGGTAAAATGACCAGCATTCTTTCCACAATACTGGGGTGGTTCCTTCAGTGACCTCTCCCTCTTTTCTGCCCCCTTCCCCACAGATGACCACAGTTGCATAGAGGAGTTAACAAGCCAGGTTTGAATCTACACCATCTACAGTTTGAAATACACTGATGCCATTAATCTCACCTGGCCTCAGTCCTTACTGGTACAATGCCACTTGTCACTAGGTAAATTTTTTAGGTGGCATATCAAAAACAATGGTGGCTTTTTCTATTTCTTTTCTGTCAATATGACATAATTTAATAGTGGATCTGAAGTATTTGGAACAATTCTTGCTACACTACTGACAGACACTTGATCTCCTTCTTCAACAGAGAGCAATGCTCTGAATCTCTGCTACCTTGCCAAATAGCTCCTTCTAGTCTTGCTTCCCCCATTTGTTCTGGTTAACTAGAATCAGAGTGGTTATTTCCAAGCTCATGTTATTTCTGTTTAGTGACAAGTGAATTTCCTAAAAACGCCTGCTGGGGATGCTAGCTGTGAGCTGCAGAGGGAGCAACAAACAATTTCTCCAAAGGGGAATCCTAAGATCTGTTCTTCTATGTATCTCTGAAAGTTATCTGTGTGGATTCTAACTCATGTAATAGGTCTTGTCTCATTAATCTATGTCTAGCTTTCTGTGGGTTCTTTCTCCCTGATGATCTTGACTCCCTGATCAGTATTTCTTTTTATTCTGTGGAACAAAAGCAACAACTAGTATTTGTTTTGGTTACACAACAGGCTAAATGTAATCTTGTAATCTTCATTACAAGTTTATAAGACAGATTCTATCTATAAGGTAGATTCTTCATTAGATCATTTTTACTGTATAAAAACTGAGACTACAGAAGCAACATACTTTGGTGAGCTCTGATATCTCTGGGATTGAATATTACAGCCAATCTTATTGTATTATTGTGAGTTGACATTATAATTGTGTATATTTACTGTGCATTGTTTGATATTATATGTACTCAATTTATAATGATTAAACAAGGTAATTAACATATCCATTGCTTATTTTCTAAGCTAAATACTTATTTTCTGAGGTAAAGAGCATTTAAAATTTATTCTCTTAGCATATTTAAAAATGAAAAATACATTATTATTGGCTATAGTCACCAAGCTGTGGAATACATCTCAAAAAATATAATTCTTCCTACCCGATGAAAAAAAAAAATTTTTTTTTTTTGAGACACGGTCTCACTTTGTAGTGCAGGCTGGCCCTGAGCTCAGCCTCAAACTCACATCACAGCAATCCTCCTGCCTCTGCCTCCCGAGTGCTGGGATTACAGGCGTGAGCCACCACCGCCGGCACTGTGGTATGTGGTACTAGTTGCTGCTGGGCATGAGTCTCCACACCCAGTATAGTATGTGGTTACTGGGCCCTTGCACTTGCAAGACACGCACCAGAAACACTGAGCTAAATTCCCACCCCCTGATGAAAAATTTTTGTAAATAAAACAGGCATAGCCATACACTGGTTGAAAAATATCTAGCTTGTTTCTAACATTTCCAGTTTGCACTCTTAGGAGAAATAATGCCACCAAACTTTTGCACCCAGTGTTTTGGTGAAACATAAACATAAACTTCCATTTCTCCAGGATGAATACACAAGAGGGCAATTTCTGAGATCATGAACTCAATTCTCACCATAATTCTGGTTGCAAACCACAATGGGATGAGAACCAAATCAAATTTTCTCATAAGCTCAATACAGAACCTGATTCAGGTGTCAACCAACTTGCTTTATACCCAGAACTGTAGAAAGAATCAGGTTCATGAACTGAAGTACCACTGTACAATTATTGCCAAATAAAAACTTTAAGTTAAAAATCAATGATGTGTATATTTAATGTACCAATAAAGATAATTAAAAAAAGAAAAAAAAATCAATGTTATCAACCTTACATCAACAGAACCAACTTTAAATTGAAGAGTCAATGAGATAGTATATTTAGAATTCAAGGTGTCAAGGAGATTTTTACTAACTGGGAGGTCAAGCCTTTCATGCCTGAGTACTAGTTAGTGCCATGTCACATCACATTTGGTGGAAATGAAAAGAAAAATCTGACTGCAATTAAAATGAAAGGCAAGTGGATGCAAAGGTGTAAGGAAAAGTGTGCCTCTTCAAAAGAGACACATGGCATATTTGGCTATGTACATATGCATACATATGTAAAATTAGACATTATGTCAACCCAAAGGAATAAATTAGACAACTGTTGTTAATTAGCAGCCTACTGCTGTTCTCCATGCATGTCAAGTTCTACTTCAAACCTTTCTAAGTGTTTAGTTCTCTCTGAGCTGTGGAGACATTTTAAATTTATGCCTAGACTTCAGGAATCTGACGATTACCTTTGAACAATCCAGTTCCTTTACATCAGAGTCAGAGCCAGGCAGAGAAACAGGCAGAATTGACTTCTGTAGGTGGGAATTGTAGCAGATTTCATGTGTCTGCCATGTCTAAGACCTTTCAACTCAACTTCTCTGCATATTCCACCCCCCCCCCGGCCACTTGGCTTCTATAATAGACCCCTTGATTGTAAGAGGCAGCAATAAAGTGTTTTTATTATTTTCTGGGTTCTCTAGGAGGCATGCTGTTTCAAAAGAACCTACCTGCCATTGCCCTGGCTGGTTCTCACAAAGTCAACAGGGCAATAAGTCTCTCCCACAAGAACAAAGAGCCAACTATTCAAGGAGCAAGATAAGGAAGATGGTGGTACTTAGACAATACCCTGGCTCCAAACTGAACAGAGATCACACAGGTCAAGATCTTCCCCTCCCTCAGCCTGGTGCTCCTGGCAGCCATGAGCTTGGCTATAGGGCTGTACCACCAAGCAGCCCATCAGAAGGACTGCATTGACTTTAATGTTCTGCAGTCATTGTTTCAAGAATTTTATAATTTTATTATCTTTTTTTTTTTTAAGGTTTTTTTTTTTGAGACAGGGTCTCACTTTGTGATTCAGGCTGGCCCTGAGCTCAGCCTCCAACTCACATCACAGCAATCCTCCTGCCTCTGCCTCCCGAGTGCTGGGATTACAGGCGTGAGCCACCACACCCGGCACTGTGGTATGTGGTACTGGTTGCTGCTGGGGTGAGTCTCCACACCCAGTATTGTATGTGGTTACTGGGGATCGAACCCGGGCCCTTGCGCTTGCAAGACAGGCACCAGAACCACTGAGCTAAATCTCCAGCCCAATAATTTTATTATCTTTGAGGCTTTGTTTTCCAAGTGATATCTAGTTGAACCAATGGAGCACACCTGTGAGAAAAGGAGACATGTGCAACATGCCTGCCTGTCTACAGTTTCCTGCGGTGGTATTTTCTTCCCAGGGAGAATTATTAAGGAGTCCGTGCAGCCTCCTGAAGACCCTCATTGTGATCATGGTCTCACTTAATGTCTCACTAAGCCCCAGGTACTATGTCCAAGGCAAGGAGAGGAATAGGAAGCTAGGAGCTAAAAGCCCAGGGATATTATATTTTTCTTTTAAACTAAAATTTGATTCAAATGCAGGGAACCAATAATGGCTACCTAAGAAACAAGAATACACAAGGAACTTTCTCATAACTTCTTTTACCATACATCTTTCATGAATTAACCAGATGCTCATAGTGAAAAATGAAAATAATACAAACTATAAAGTTTTTCTTTTTTGTTCTAATTTATCATTAAGTCTAAGAAGCTGTATCTTCATTTTCAAAGTAACTCTCATTGTAAAAGGAGAAAAAATAAACAAAGAAGATACTCTGATCTTCTAGGGCTCCTAATAGTGGACCATAGACCTTGACTCTAGCCTGTGTAAGTAGAACAGTGTTTATAATAGAGCAGTCAGGCTTTACAGAGAATTTGTAGAATTTAGCTAAACCAATCATCAATTCTATTTCATCTTTCTTTGGACCTTATCTAAACTACATTTCTATCCATTTCTTATGTTATAGTTATGTAGTCATGTGACTGAGTTCTAGCCAATGAGTGTAACAGGCATGATGTTACTCCTGCCTGGACCATAAAAATCCATTCATGTGCAGGCCTCTGTGATCTTCAACTTAATTAGCTCTTAGCAGACAACTACGGTAACCTGAAGTATGATGAGTCAAGAAGGAAAGATCACTGATCAGACACCTGCACTTTGGATTTTAAATATCAAAAAAAATGTATCTTACGTATTATTAATTCATGGAGAAATATTAGGGCATACATATTACCGTGGCCAGCATTTGCGCTATCTGGAACTTTAGAATTTCTAGAGGGATCAGGGAAGCATGTTTAGATGCTATGGGGCCAGGTACAATGCAGGCGGAGTGGAGATCAGTTGTGCCATTAGTTAACACTAAAGGAATCCTTTGTCACTATCTTGACCAAGAACTTCCATCTCCACTGCTTCAGAAAGTCCAAACCCCTCTGCCATCAAGCTTGCCAAAAGGGTGGCTTTGCCTGCCTTCTGCCAACTGCTCACTTCAAACTTCCAAGTTTTGAATGAGTGAATCTTGCTGATGGTCCCAGGGTACTGACAGAACTATAGTTACAAGGGAGTCTTAGAGGTATAGCTTAGAGCTATCTTGCCTCTCTGATAAAGAACAGTATACCAGCAGGGGCTGAATGAGTAATCTGAAGATCTCTTCTGCTGAGGAGGCTACGTCAATGGGGGATCAGATATGTGATACGAACGCTGGTGGCAACTCAAGTCAGAAATGTGGAGAGTCAGGTGCTAAGAAGCTTTTGTAAAACAATCCTGTTTTCTACAATAGAGCTACAGAAGAGTACTTGCATGTGAATCTATATCATCAAGTGCTTGAAGTTTGGGAAGACACAAGGAAATCAAAGACAGAAAGCGATTGGGAAGCTGGTCAGAGCAGATGGCTAGCGATGGCACTGACAGGCAGGAGTGGAAGCCAAGGTGTTAGCTGAAGGCTCTACCCTCAATCTGTGCCACACAAGTGCTAACTTCAAGCTATAGGATTGTGCCCAAGTATTTCTGGTACTAACAAAGTCAGCAAGGCCAAGTGCATCATGGCATAAGATTTGGAGCTCTACCAATGGGCAGATGATTGGCAGAAGGGAATTACTAGAATGTACCTTTCCCCTAGGAGCCTCAGTTCTCTTCAGGTCTAAAGTCAGAATCGCAGCTTCTCTCTCTCTCTCAAGGCTATTTTCAGAATTAATTGAGATAATCAGAACAAAAGTGTTAGCACAGTACCTGACATGTAATAGGTTTCCTAAGAATGTTATGCAAATTGGAATTTGTGTTTTATTCTACAAAATAAGAAATTCTATTGAAAGGAAAATTGCTTTTCTTAAATTTTCCCTGTAGCAGTCATAGTACATATGGTAGGGAAGCAAAAGACAAAAACCTACAAATAGTCTTATCTCTAGCTTTTGAATCCCCCAAGTGAATTCTGTAATTGGGATCTTTTCAACCTTTCTGAGAACTGAAAGCCTCTGCATATAGACAGAGCTGAGGATGCCCTGCCTCTTCCTTTATGGGCTCTGATTTATCATTCACTGCTGCAGGAGACATCTGCTCAGTGAGTCCTTTAAGGGCATGACAGAAAGGCATCTCCTTTGAATTCAGTAAATTTCACAGCTGCTCAGATCTCCAAGAGAAACGACTGCAAGATGGCTGAGTCTGATAGCCAGGCTGGCTGTTCATCCATCACTGTTAGGAGAGCTCTGTGGCCCAGGAGCTATTGCCCACACCACTCCCATGACTCTAGCCCTCACTGAGGACAGGAGCAGGCCTTCCAGACACTTGCTGAGTCACTGTTACATGTTGAGCTATGTCTTCTCAGATTCCTACTCTGTAGTTCCAAGTTCTTCAGATCGCAACTTCATTTGGAGAGAGAGTCTTTACAAAGACAATCAAGTAAAAAACCAGGTCATATGGGTGGACTTTGACTCAACGTGATGACAGCCCTTAAACAAAGAGGACTTTTGAGCCGGACATTTACAGAAGGATAACCACACAAAATCACAGGGAGAAAATGATCACTGACCAACCAAATTAGAGAAGGCTTGGAAAAACCAAACTTTTGGACACATAGATCTCCATTGTCCAGCCTCCTGAAGGATGAAACAAATTGCTTCTGTTTAAGCCATCTGTATGTAGTGCTTAGAGTATAGTTATGGACTCTCAAATCCTGATAGACCAAACTCCCACTTGCCTTTTCCACAGCACTAGCAAGGCTATGTATTAAAAGTGTCTGTGAGATTCTTGAAAGTTTGTAACTTTCCAACTCCAGCTCGCACACATACCCATACAACTATACCCATGCGCACACGCGCACACACACACACACACACACACACACACACACACACACACACACACACAGGTTCCACTGTTCTAGCTCAGTCCATGCCATACCTCACTTGGAATTTTATGTGTCTAGTACAACAGCCCTCTAACAGACTCACTTCACCTCTCCTATCTTTCACTTGGACATGAAAGATAAGGTTGTATGACTTTCAAACTTTGAGGTTTGTATTACAATAGCTACCATTATAGAGACTTTCTGCTCCCAGGTCCTCCTTGAGTCAATTCTCATGTGAAGGAGAGGGATATCTCAGTTTGGTTCCTGTCACGCTGATCAGGAGAATGAGGCTTGACCACTGCCACAAAGAAAAGGTAGAGCTTGGTCTGGCTCCTAACTTATATCTCTCGGTCCTGCTGCTTCAGGAAGGGTGGGAAGTGGGGAAAGAAAAATATTTGGTCAAGTATTTCCTGTTACATTTTCACCTCTAGCAGGATCGCACTCTCAGTCCTGAGACCCTCTGTCACATCTCCTCATCTCAAAAGGGGCTGCATAATTTAAAAGCTGGTTTAATTTACTTTAATGCTCTCAGTGTGTCAATCAGCTTGTTTCTAGATAGACAAAAGCAGCTGTTCCACAGCATCAAATGGAACCCCGGGCACTCAGTTCACAAAGTTTGGGGCGTTGAGCCATGTGGGGAGATACAAGATTCTCTGATTTCAGTGCAGATTTCTATCCTGCCTTGTGAGTACAACCCCAGTGTGTGGCCAATTGACATACAGGTCCCTACACTTTCTATATTGGGTCAGTTTTAGTCACTGACTTGCATTCAGTGCAACTTACTATCTCTGGGAAGATATGACCTTTCTGAAAAGGAGAGACTATGGGGCTTGTTCTTCCTGGCATCTGGCATTAGTCTTCTGTTTCTCTTTGCTGACCCTTTATCTCCATCCAACTCCAGCTCGCACACATACCCATACAACCATACCCACGCACACACACACACACACACACACACACACACACACACACACGCACGCACACACACAGGTTCCACTGTTCTAGCTCAGTCCATGCCATACCTCACTTGGAACTTATGTGTCCAGTACAACAGCCCTCTAACAGACTCACTTCACCTCTCCTATCTTTCACTTGGACATGAAAGATAAGACAGAGCCATGATGACTCTCAGTTTGGAACAAAAGGGACTCTATCCCCTTTACTCTTGTGTTTTCAGCAGTTACAACTGTGCTTGGCACATAGTACTCAACAAATACTTGCTATGTGAATCAGTAAATGACCAACTTTAAACTTTTCTCTGCCTTAGGCTTTTTTCCCTTATTATCCCCACTCCCTCTGTTACATGGGCTCCTGATATCCATGTGGGATGAACCATAAAATTTGCATAGGTTTATGAAGGCAACTAAATCATACATTATTTTTCAATAAAATGCATGATTTACTTGATTTTCCAAGTTGGAATTACTTCATCTGTCATAGTGAGCGTGGCACAGATCACTTGTGAGACTGTCAGCACTGAGCTATGGACCAAGCTTCTGTGCTGAGTGACAGCCACCGCTCTAGGCCTCAGTGGGCCTCAGGATTGAATGCTTCAAGTGAGAACAGAGAACCTCAGCAGCAAGCAGCCATGGAAAGTTTGACAAGTACTGCATGGTGAACTAAACAAAAAGCCTATGTATTAAATCCTACATCAAATCCTGCTATGATACAATGGGCACAGTTGTCTCCAGTTTGCAGGAGAGAAGGGAAACTCAGAGAGGTGAATGACCTGTGCAAGGCCACAGAACCTGTGAGAGGCCAGCTGGGCCCCTCTTACACCTCACAGTCACATGGAACTTACTGCGGGCCCTACCTTTCATACCTCCTCTGGCACAAGTCACAGGATGCTCGAGTGGCATTTGCTCTGATGCTACTGGCATCTCAGACCCTTGGCCAATGCCTTGGTTTCTACCATATCGAGAGGAGGCAGTGGAAATCATGCTGAGGGTCAATGCAAAAGCTCCTACTGCCAAAGGGGTTTCTTCTCTTGAACTAGACACAAATAATTACCAGCACTGCAGTTTAAAAAATTAATTTCAATACAGTTAGGGAGAATACTTCTGAAGGCATTACCACTGGAGTTTCTCAGACAAGAAAGGCTGCTTGTCCTGAGTGATGTGAATTTGGTTTGCTTTATGTGAATGGACCTGTCAGCTAAATGTGCAGGGCCACGTGCACCCCGCCATAACTTCACTTGGCATGGCATCTCTCAGATTGGAGTGGGATCACCTCCTATTTCTGTCTCCACTTAAAACATCAGCTCTTCAAAGGTAACAAACAATCCCAATTCAGTACAATACTGAGGCAAGATATGGTGCCGTGGTTAAGAGTTGGGGCCATGACGCGAGACAGCAAAGCACTAAAGCCCACAGTCTCTGATTTGTAAACCATGTGGTCTTGGGCTTGTTCCTAAACCACTTCTTGCCATGCTATTCACCCATCTATAAAGAAAAGAAATACTAATGCCTTCTTAGTTTTGCTTGGGCTGGGACTGGGAAGTTGAGCATCCTGTCTGGAGTCTGTGCCTTGAGTGAAGGTCAGGCAGGTGGCCCTCTGCCATGTGTATGTGGGCCTTTGCCAGATGCTGACCTTGCCTGCTGCTCCCTGACATCATCAGGTCTTCTAGAAGCTTTCTCACTCGCACCACTCCCCAGGGAACCAGCCAAAGCACAACCCAGACAGCCCCTCATACCGATGGTTCTGCTCCTCTGGCTTCTGAATGGCAGCTGACAGACAGACCTTAGGTGGACCACAGATCCCAGGGGAGCTCTGCCACATGTACTGGCTAATCTCAGCTCAGGGGATCCCTCCAGTCTATAAGTCATCATGAATTTGAGTCTTCGCATCTAGTTTGTGACTTTGCCTGTCAATGGCTTAGAATTTGGGTGGCAGAGACAGCAGAGAGGATGATGGCAGGTCATAGAGGATATTGGAACTCTGGGGGAAACTCCTAAATAACCAGTGCTGAAACATTGATCAGAATAAAATATGCTTCAGGTGTATATTTTGAGGACTGGGAGCCTAGGCTCCATGCTGATTGTTACACTGGGAAAGATATTACTAAAAAAAAAAAAAAATGAACTTGAGTAAAGACACTCCAGATCTTTCAGGGCAGACCCATGAGTGTAAAGGTAGATACTGCCCAGCCCAGGGTTTCAGCTCTCCTCTGAGCACCCATCAGCAAGTCCCAGAAGGGACTCGCCAGCCTGACACTATATTCAAAGCAGCCAGGTTGAAAAGCAACACTTGACAGGTTCCCCCACCTTACATGATAATGAGGCAGGTCACATTTCAGCTGTAACCCGGTTGACATTTTAATTCTCTTAATGTACTTTTTGCTGTGCGCGGATGAGTGCTGTGTAGGCACGCTGCCATTTATAGGCCTGCCAAGCAGCTGCCTCCAGCGTTCGCCCTGTTCACTGAGGGGCCTTGAAGAGCCTCAGAACTTCAAGTCCTCCACTCCCAAGTACTTTTTCTAGCAAGAGTTTGACAAAACGGGGAACAATGGCTCTCTCCTTTATTTCCTTGTGGCAAAAAGACAGTGACACTCAGTATTAAACATCCTAAATTAGGAGAAACATGGTGCATCTCAGGTTCCCCTGAGCCTAGAGGTGGAAGAAGGAAATGCACTCAGTGTTGTGAAGGCTACAGGCAGGGCCAAGCTCCAGAAAGGCCTTATTGCTGATGTTGGCATCACCGTCATAATCGTCATCTTCTCACCATCACTGTCATCATCTTGTCACCATTCCCTTGGCCCAATTCTCTTGGAACAGCATCTTTCTCTGCATGGACTCACTTTCCTTTTTGTCAGACTGGATTATAGTCTGTCTCTTGGATCCACTGGGAAGATTATGGGAGGCAGAGCCAAGTCCTTGGGAATGACTGGTCCCAGTTCCCTTTGTTTACACTTCCCATGATTTGGTTGCTTTATTGTCTTTGATTATTTCTCAGCTTTTGTGCCAATTAATTCTCCTGACTACAGAGCGGGGACTATCTGTCTTCCAGAACCCTATGCCACCTGGTAGGGATCCTGGCTGAGAAGCAAGAACTTGGGTGTCCACTTGCCTCGCTGGCTCACTCTGCACCCTGGAACAACAGTTGAAGACGTCCCTCATCTTCAATAACAGATGAGTGCACCAAAGGGTAGTTCTCACAGTGCTCCCGAGACCATCGGGATCAGAAGCATCTCACGTGGAACATGAGATTAGGAAAATGTTTCTGAAGCTCCACCAGAGTCACTAAACAGGGTTCTCCTGGTGACTCTCCAGGGCCTGAAATTTCACAAGGCTTTCAGGGCCTCCTCCTGTGCAAGGGGCTTCCTGAGAGGATCTCCAGGGACTCCCTCTTGCCTCTGATGGGCTCTACGAGAAAGGCCTGCAGCTGAGCAAGGATCACACAGCCCAGCGTCACTACTTTATCTCAGCAGCGCATCTCTAGAAGTCGCGCAAGCTCAATAAAAAGAAGTTCATGGACCCCACAGGCTTCTTGGAGACCCCAGGCTCAGTCACCGCAGATAGCAGCACTTGAAGCGCGTTCTAGGTTCCTTCTCTCACTGATCGCATCTCCCTGGCTTGGATAGGAGGCCTTTGTGCACAGACTAAAGACCACCCAGAACCAGGGAGAGTGCTAGAAATACTTTACACTCAGAACATCCGGTCGGTGTGGGGTCAGCTTCAAACAACAGCATTATCATCACTTGGGGAATGATGGATGTCCACCTGCCTTGGAACCTTAGCACTTCACCTAGCCAGCTCAGGAAGGACACTGGGGAACATACAAAATTACACTTTGATACTGGCTGCTTTTCCTCCAGTCAGCCACCTGCCTCCCCAAGTTTACACGTTGGACAAAAGTGTAACAGCCTGCCAGGAATGACAGTGAAAGGCTGAAATGGGTCATCTGCGTTTACAAAAATAACAGCAAATAAATCCGTTTGGAAGCTTGACTGTTACGTTACCTTAACCAATGAAAATAAGCATAGTTTAAAGAGAGGTGTAAAATTTATGTCTAATTCTTATAATTTTCCCTGGGGAATATGACATAAATGGATATCTATATAGAGAATAAATAGTGCTATATTTCTTATTCATTAATCCCTTACCACATGCAAGGAACTATGCTTTCCTCTCATGTACATTGTTCCATTTAATCCTCTGATAACCATGTAAGATAGATGTTATCATCATTCTTTTCAACAGTAAAAAAACAAGCAAACAACAACAACAACAAAAACAAAGTTCAACCAATTGGCATAAAGTCACAAAAGTGCTGCATGTCTAAAGCCACTGTCCTAACCCTGTGCTCTGAGGCCCGCCATAGTCAGGTGCCCTGGGGAGCTCAGCATAGTCCACTAAAAGGAGAAGATATATAAGGGCTGGAAGGTGAGGTGGGATCAAATGACCTACAGGACAGGAGCATGGTAGAGAAACAATCAGACTGATGCCACCACCTCAAGTGAATCGAAGCCTCACTTCTCTCCTCACTCTCAGTCCCCAGACACAGCACCTCACTGAAGTGCCCAGCTGCATTTAAACCCTGCTGGTACCATTCACTATACAAAAGTCACCAATTTCCTTAAACAATTTCCTCACTCCAATGAGGACAATATGGTCTACCTTCCATGTTAGTTGCCGGTTTTAAGAAGATGGTAGCTGAATAGTGCTTAGCAAGATACTGTATGTAGTAAGCACTCACTAAGTGAAACTGACAGTATTTCCAAAAGGAGAAGGCAGTAAAACAAAATATATTTTAAATTTCTACCTCACACATAATGTATCTCATCATAGACTACTTCTACTGGTAAATATACATTAACAGATAAAATTTGCTGCAAGACTGAAAAAAAATGTAGTTTTTAAGAGAAAGCTCTGATAAATATACTTTGAACTTCTTAATATTTTACTCTCTAGTAAAATATGTTAAGCCTCTCATTGAAGCTGCTAAATCCCTGAGTTGGTCCACTGTAGAGGAATGATACCAAAATCATCAGGCAAGGATTATGGGTACAGCATAATCAATATTTCTAGCCTTCTTAACAATGTTTTGAAGAAAACTTGGAGATAGAATGTCAGTTCTGTGAATAAAGAATTAGAACTTCTTCTAACTGAAAGAAGGATGTTTTTTGAAATACAAGTTTAAAATATCTTTGGGGGGACTATATTTTAAGCAATAGCATGAAATGAAGAAATAAATTGAATATGAGGCAGAAATAAATGGTTATCATGGTGGACTTGGAGTTCCTCATCTTTTGAGTTCTATGCAGTCATCCACTTACCCAGGTATATGACCTTAGTGGCATTACTCCCAGTTCCCTCATCTGTAAAACCCGTCATTGACCCCACAGAGCTGCATCTGTGATGGTGTGGAACAGCAACAGAGAGACTAGTAACAGATGCTGCTGTGTCTGAATCACACTGCCCCCCATTCCCCTCAATGAAGAGCCTGCAGGACAAGACAGAATGGCAAAGATGCCGGTTCATTAGCTGCAGTGTCAGCAAACCCAGGGGAAGTTTCCTGTGTCGGGATGAAATGGCTCCTCCACGGATGGAAAATTTAGGTTTCATCTAGTTAAGGTAAAGGGAAATTGTGCGAAACAAAGAAAGAAAAAGAAAACAGACTGAAATAGAAGGCAAGAAAGGAAAAAAGCAGATAAGTAGCATAATAAGGAAGAGAATTTAGTTGTAAACATTAAAATAGAGTTAAATTCTACAGCTGTTTTAGAGCTATACCATTTTGGGACTCTACTGGTAATGCAAAGGATGGTGGGAAGCCTCTAATAAGATCCCAAAGAGCCCCTGTCTCCTGGTGGCAGGCCTCTGTTTAATCCTCTTCCATTGAGTCTTGATACAGCATTGACTTATGTCTAACCAGCAGAATACACTAGAAGCAATGGGAGTGAGTTATGCAAAACTGCCTCTTCCACCATCCTGGTCATTCACATACATTGTCTCTCTTTTCTAGATCATTCCTTGAAGAGGTAAGTCACATTGTGAGTAATCTTATGAAGAAGGCTGAATGAGGAGAAGGGAAAAACTGAAGCAGTCAATAGCTATGTGAGCCAGCTTGGAAATGAACAAGCCCCGCTCCAATTAAATGGCTATGTGAGAACCACAGCCCCCACTGTGGTTGATGTCTCATTTGACAGCTTGAGCAGAGGAGTCCAGTGATGACAAGGCCACGTTCTACATCAGCAAAAATCATGACATCATATCAATTATTGCTTAAAGTTGCTACATCATGGGATAATTTATTCTTGCACACTGTGCAGCTAATGGAGGCAATGCACACATTTACTGTCCCGCTCTAGTCACTGCAACATGCATGGAGGTCAATGGAAGGTTCATGGGCAGGAACTGATCAAGAATTTTAGGACTTAATACCTGCCAGTGTGAAGCTCAGTCAGTCCCTTCAAGTCTAGATAACGTGACCTTCACAAGCTTTCCAATGGATGTATCATATCTCTAACTTTACCAGGTTTCCTTCTCCTCTACCACATCTCTCAAACACCTGTGCTTTCTATAGTCTTGTCCTTAGAACTCTCAATCTTCAGACTAATTTGCTCTTTTTTCTGGGCTGCTACATTCTGTCAATGCCTTCATTATTATACATACTGTGGTGTTTCATTGTCATCACTATCTGTTACTGTGGTCTCAGCACCAGATTTTGAATGGCAGTGTGGGAAGGGGGACAGATTTAAGAATCAAATGCTTGATATCCATTCAAACCCAAAGAAAAAATATATATTATGTACATATGTATATGTTTTACCTAAATGTAGTCATGTTTCATTACAATGCTTTAGTCACAGATAGGTCATTTCTATGTCAGTGATCCTGTGAAATTATATCACTTCCTGATGTCAGAGCCATTTTAGTTTATATCAGCATATTCTATTATGTTCACAGAGTGATGAAACCACTGCCTAGGACATTTCTCTGAATGGAGTGTCCCTATTATTAAGTGATGTGTGACATACAAACTATGACAAAGCTGGAGCCAAATATGTTAATCACATCAGTAAATATAAATGGGTTTATACAGTAAAAGGAAAAGATTTTCCTCTTTGGAAAATAAATCAAGTTCAATCCTATTTATAAGAGAGGCATCTAAACAAAAAAAATTAAACTTTTAAGAGAAAATGTATCAAATACAACTGAAATAAAGCAAAGACTATAAAAATACATCAGTGCACTGGAAACCCTTCAAATTCTCATCAACTGAAAGATGTCTGAAAAAGAGGACCAAAGTCACCAATATTGTCTAGTGTGGCTGAGAAAGAACAGTGAGAGAGATCTCTGTGTACATACTCATGAGGAGTTCTGCAAAACACTGCAGAAGCAGAAGAGAGACAGACAAATGATACATAGATAGATACATGATACAGCTTCAGTACAGTTTGTCCACCAAAGATCCATGTGTTAGAAGCTGGGTCTTCAGTGCGGCAATGTTGAAAGATGTTAGAATCTTTAAGAGGAGGAACCTAGGCAGAGGTAGTTAAGTCATTGGAGTTGATGTCATTGAAAGGGATTCATGTGACTCCTAGTTAGTTCTTGTGAGAATGAGTTGTTTCAAATGAGTCTCTGGTTTCCTGTCTATGAGTTCTCTCCTATTTGCACGAGTTCTTAATGTGATGCCATCTGTTAACTGTGATACAGCCAAAGAGGCCTTCACCAGAGGCCAAAACGGTGGGGCCACTCAGTCTTGGACATTTAACTCCCAAAACTATGTGCTAAATAAACCTCTTATTTTTAAGAAGCATTCAACCTCAGGTAGTTTATTACAGCTATGGAAAAACAGATTAATACAACACAACAGATAATATCTATACTTTATTTATATTTTTAAGAATCAATGGAAGTCAGCTACAACTTTAAAATGTTTTCCTAATGGAGAATAAAATTAACAAGTTAGAGATATAAGGATGTAAACTAGACTCCTCTCTGACTATAGACTTTTTTGTAAGCTTGACTTAAGAAACACAGATGTATTTTATGTAATCATGCAGCACAGGTAAACTTAAAATCAATTCCTAAACCTCAGGGTTAAACAAATCTAACCTGCTATCTATTTTTTGGCATGAAAAGATAGAAGAAAAAGTGTTCACAGTGATTTAGAAAAATAATGCTACTTCTGTGATATTCTTTCCCCAATACCATATGATTATAAGATCATGAGCTTAATCATGAAAAAAACATCAGACAGGGTAGTCGATGACTCTCTTCTGTGTCCTTTTTTTGTTTGTTTGTTTTCAGTCAAGGTCTTGCTATGTCATTCAGGCTGGCCTTTAACTCACTCTGTAGCCCAGGCTGGCCTGAAACTCATCCTCCTGCCTCAATCTTGCAAGTGCTCGGATTACAGATGTGAACCACCACACCTGAGTCTGTTCTCTTTTCCAAAGCACATATGGGGTTGTCAAGTAACTCTGGAAGCAGGAAAGAACACAGTCAAATCCTTGGGGCTCTGCACCATTTGACACAAAAAAGGGGGAATATTATTTCTCTGCCTGATGAACAAATAAATTTATTAGTAATTTGATGAATGAATGAAAGTTTTTAAGCTTTTGAAATCTGGGTATTTTCAAATTCAAATTCCAGAGTGAATTTGCAGTGAAAAGTCCATGAAACTTGCCAAGTAATTAAAGCAAAATGGCTGAGTATTTTCAAAGTTTGATCTTGGAAACAAAGAACAAACATAAAGATAGCTCCTTTTTGCAGACCCACTTTCTGACATCTCATTAGTTCCTATCGATCCAAGAACATTCAGACTTGTTCCTGCAGGGCAGTTAATTAGAGCAGGTGCTGGGCCAGGTGTTGGCCTTGAAGGGCTTTTTGTAGCTCAGCTTCCTTCTCTGAGTAGGAGAAAGCAACTAAATCTGATTAGTGGGATCAGAAAGGACTTGCTGGCAGAGTAGCATCGAAATGGGTATGAAGAAGAAATAGGAGCTTGACAGATGCTGGGGAATGCAGACAGAAAGCTGAGCATTTCTTGTGGAAGTAGGGCTTGTGCAAAGGCTCTGGGGCTTGCTGTGCACTACAGGTTATACCAAAACTCTGGGTCCACAAAGGAGTTGGGTAAAGTGTTTGGAAATTAGAATGTGATTGCCTAGTCTGAAGAAATTCATTAGATCTTTTCTCTAGGAGGGAAATTGCCAATTCCACTCCTTAGGGAAGAAAATTGCCATTTGAATGACACTGGCTACTTGCCAGATACTACTTGTGGTATTTCCTCATTTCTTGTTTAGCTCCAAGACTTTCTGTGCAATATATTATTGTCTTCATTCTTTATATAAGTAAACTGAGGCATAGGGGGTCACCTACAAAGTGACAGAAATGGCATTTTTTTTTTTTTTAGGTTTTTTGAGACAGGGTCTCGCTTTTGTGGTTCAGGTTGGCCCTGAGCTCAGCCTCAAACTCACATCACAATCCTCCTGCCTCTGCCTCCCGAGTGCTGGGATTACAGGTGTGAGCCACCACGCCAGGCACTGTGGTATGTGGTACTGGTTGCTGCTGGGTGTGGGTCTCCACACCCAGTATTGTTATGTGGTTACTGTGGAATCGAACCCGGGCCCTTGCGCTTGCAAAACAGGCGCCGGAACCACTGAGCTAACTCCCCGGCCCCAGAAATGGCATTTTAAATTCAGGCCTGGCTCACACTTCCCAGCCTATCCAGTAGCCTAGTGAAGAACTGAAAGAGGGGAGCAGAGAGGCTATGGCTTCCTTGGTTGCTCAGAGTTTCTGGGCGCAACACCCTTATTCAGCCCTTATGAGAGGTCTAACTTGGGTAGGGCACATCCAAGCCCATTTCCTCTCTGTGAAGTGGGGAGCACTGCACCCTCAGAGAGGAAGGTAAGCTTTGTTTATCGAATGAGACAATTTGCCTGACAAGCACCTAGTGACAGGTCACCGTCACATAGCTTTAACCACGCAAATGGCCACACTCTTCACAGGCAAAAATGCCCAGTATTCAAGGCCCCCAGGCTCAAGCACCCACTGCCATCTTGCAAAACACCTTCACCCTCTGCACCTAGGTTCTATTCCAGGCCTTGGACGTGGGCAGAGGAGGGGCTGCAGCTCCCTCCCACGATCTGGTGATTAACAGCAGCGAACAGACTTATTAGGGAATACGAGGCCCGATGATTAATGAATCAAAAAAGATACCCAAATTTAATGAAGCAGTGTTTTCTTTCCTACTTCTGAAATTCCATTCCAAGGCTGAACTGGGAAAGATCACCCAGCAAACCAGCTTCTCTTGCTGTCCTCTCAGGGAATGTCGCTGTATTGGGAAGACTTTTGTTTTTCCTCCTCAAGGAAAACAGACTAAACAACAAACTCCTATCACAATACAGCGCATAGTTGTAATTTCTTTAAAGTACAACTTTTTTAAAAAAAGGAAGGTGTCTTAGGATTCTTGGCAGATTTGTTGCAGGGTCTCCTGAGTGGTGGAAGGGACAAATGGAAAGTCTTCAGGGACCCAGGATCTGGAAGTCTGCTCTCCCAAAGGATGTGTGCACTGGGAGGAGGTGGAGGTCAGAGTGACAGCAGGAAGGAGTGGGACAAGGTGTCAAGCAAGATCCCCAGAAGCAACTGCATCTGTTACAGAATGAGACAGGGCTTGGAGCAAGCCCATCATGCATATGCTGCTTCCACTCCCACACTGAAGGTCTGGACTCACTTCTTCCCCTTCCTAGGCTTCCTCAGCATCCTTTGTAGATAGGAAGTATAGTCTCAGTACTCTGGGAGGCTGAGGCAGGAGGATAACAAGTTCAAGCTTAACTGGGCTGCATAGCACCTTGGAGAGATTCTGTCTCATAATAAAAAGTAAAAAGGTGGGCCGGGGATTTAGCTCAGTGGTTCCG